>SJOL01004305.1:161734-202158 GCA_004794785.1 Opisthorchis felineus | reverse complement strand
CAGACTTGCTCTTTGGCAATCTACTAGAGGTCCCAAACGTTCGTTCAAGAATTGCCCAAACATGTTTGGCTTTGCTACTGATACAGGAACTGCGTCTAAGACTAGACGGCTCATTACATCCTTCTGAATGACAAAATGCCTTGCTTTTTGCCGAACGTCCATCAGACAGTCGGAATCGTTGCACACTTTTACTCCTAACTGCCTGCAGCAGTGGAATGTTGGATTCGCAGTTTGGTGACAATGAACAAGAAGAAATGGAGGACGCTGATGAATCCCGAGAGCCAAGTGGATTGCCGTTGTCCAGCCTGACTGTGGCCGACCGTGCAAACAAAACTTTAATTGCGTCACTACTCAGCGAGTTTCGCAGTCGTGTGATGGGGAAGCGACGTCGTAGCTTCCGTTCAGAGGGCGCTTTGTTGGAAAATTCGTTTTCTTTTGCCTGTTTTGTTAAGGTTGCGTTTTGCAGCCTGTTTGCAGTTTTTTGCACCGATGGAGCATGTTTTTTATATTCAACTACCAACGGCCTATCAGAAACGGAAAGTACAACCGATTCCACTCCGGGATGGTGTAGATCGTTTGAAATAAACGAATATCCGGGTCCCGTAATTGTGGCCATCACGTAAGATGTTTTTCACTTGGAATTATAAAAAGGAACAGGAAGAAGTTTATTCATTCAGTTATACTTACAGATATGAAAAAATAAAAGTTACGGAATGATCCGGTCACAACGAAAGTTTAGTGTACATGCATGAACATCAGGAACCACAATGGTCAACACCAGCTCATCCGTGTTTTCTCATCCACTAAGCGACGGGACAATTGTTATCAAAGTTTGATTCACCTAATTCAAGGGATGATGAGCGTATTCTTATGCGCCAACTGCTTATTGAGCCTCCATTGCGCTGCCCTCACTTCTTGCATCAAAAGAGCTATCAATTTTTGTTTTCTGAGCAACATTCAGTGGTACAATACATTTAGAACATATCGTCGGCTTTTGCACTACACTTTATCCCCTAACGCCCCTGCTACTGATGGCTGGATGTTGTTTTCGATTTTTTTGTCATTAACAGCAACATTGACATTCCAACTAAAAATGCCTTTACGGATCAAAATAAGCAAGAACACCGCATCTATGATTGAAGACCCCCTTCGAAGATACCCCTCACGGAATAGAACTGAACAAGCCCTTCCCCAAGCCTTTGCCAAGCTCACCAAAAACGACACAACGCTCAAGGAATAAATCAACTTCGCCCGCTAAGTACTTAAACAAGGCCAAAATAATTTTTATATTAGACCACCAAATATTCTGTTCTCCAAAAGAATTTTCTGTCAGCAAGCTACACATGCATTGAAAGGCAGTCACTTGTATTGTAATTGTTACAATCCAATCGACTTGTTTAGTTATAGAAAAGTAAGGGATGCAGGAAATTATAAAAGCCTAATCAAGGGGATATCCCAAAGTCCCATATAAGTTAGTGCTCCGCATTCACGTTTTGTTGATACAGCCTGTCTGCTATAGATTCAAGTTCGCCATATTTTTCACTCATAACGGTGATGCCAGTAATGATAGTAAAGTCGGGGTACTCAGAAATATTTGTTTACTGCAGGTTGCAGTGATTCACCGCGGAAAAGATCACCACAAGGAAGAGGATAAACGTGGCTGGTGCCGGAGGGTGTTTTGGAAAAGCATGAATTTGATTGCAGCCGCTAATAATGTAGACTTGCTACTGTGGTGACTTCTCTTTAAACGAATCCCTCCATATGAATGATGTGTAGCCGCAGGCTTGTGACATAAAGGCAGTTTGCTAACCAGAATTACGTTTCGCCAAATACACCGATTATTTTGGTCCGTGACATTTTTGACCACATGTCAAGCGCATGTCAAGTGAGTAAGTGATGCACTACGGGACACCGTCAGTGATCCTGACATTTGGCGTGACGATGAAAACAGTCCTGAACGCAACTTATGACAACTCACAGAAAGAAATCAAAGGTCGATCGAAAGGCAAAACGTGAAACAGATCCCAAGCCCTCATTTCTAGTTCAAGTGCTATTAAACGCCGCTTGTTGAATTCCAGCTCGTAGGAGGTAATCAGCTAGACTGCAAAGTTTTGGAAGCACTTTAATTGATAGTGATTGCGCTGTAAATAAGGACGTTTTTGGAGCTAGTCCTTAAAATTAGTAATAAAGCGATTCTAGTCATCCATAGCAACGGATATAATGAAACGTCAAACACATTAATCGAACTTTTTTCCATATAAAGGATTCCTTAGTTTTTGTCAGGCCGAAAAGTTAAAAAGTGTCACAGACTGTGGTCGCGGACTAGCGCGAATTTTGGTCAAGCGGCTAAAAGTCCGATGCTGTAACTTTGCCTGAGAGCGTTAAAAACCAGAATACTTAGCTGAAACAAGTGCAGCACAAATTTGCAACTTTCGATACCCGAAAAATTTGGATACTACTGATTTGAATTGCTCGCTGGCAAAACTGAATCTTAAGCCGCGACTTTTGACAAATAGGTGCAATAGTCTCCATACTGGGATGTGTGCCGATCCGCACAATTGGGTATTGCTGCAATACGGAGGATTGAAAACTAGATACAAAAATAGGATAGACAATGGACAACAGACACTAACAAGGAGGGAAAATATAAACATCTATTTCTTACTATTTAGTACCATATCCATGGACAATATGCAGTCTGTAACCATACATGTATGTGCACCTGCCACAGTAAGGAGTCGTGAATGGTAGGTCTGTCTGAAGAGGCCAGTTCAGTGGACAGTTTCTTGTATACATATATCTACCAACTAGCAGTTACTCTGGACCATATAATACCGTCCATACATACGTTGGGATTCATTTTAACTGACTGGAACTGTTGGTGGCATGAATTCGAAAGAGACGTTTCTCTCTTTTACCTCATATTCTCCTGTGATCCTTTCACATTCATCGCTTGCATTTACTTTTTATGTCTGTGAACATGCTATTCGGAAACAAACAATCATAGCCACATATATCATACACAATACCGTCGTAAGGTGGTGGGGTCAAAAAAGCAGGTCGGGGCGCAAAAAATGTCAGTTATGAGCTGTATACATAGCAGACAGTACCCGAGAAGAGTAAGTGTACCGCTTGAAATTCGATGAATGCCTTCTATAGTCTTTCCACAGTCACTAAATTGTGGTGTAGACAAGGAGACAGTATTCTCAGGTATGACATTGAGACAGAATTTAGCGCTACATGAAACGACGCGACGAGCTCCAGTAAATTTATAATAATCTTTGTTAGGAGGATGGGAGGTCTTTAAACATTTGATTGTAGAACAGAAAAGTGTAAGTGAGCAAAGTTTAGGGTCTAAGGTTGGAGTACTGTGTTTAGGTTATAAATGTTACGGAAAAACTAGGCTCGGATAGCGAGATACACTCATTTGCAAACAAATTTGGTTTTGCGAGAGACTCACCTGGAACCCAGCTGAATCTCTCGTTTGTAATTTTTCTAGGTGTGCTGAACCAGACCGCCTCATGTTTCAGTTGCTACGATATTCGAGATGTCGAGTGTGTATTTCGCTAATTTCGTGCAATCTGGTTTCAAGTGGAACATAAGGTTGACGGAAACTCGGGGACTGCGCCTACATGATGAGCCCCAAGAAGGGCGGAACCGGTCGTGGGCTGTCGAAGAATTTTCAGCAACCTTATGAGTAGTGCATTACGAATATACATAGGCTCGGATACTTAAAGTTGTGGCAACAAATCAGGTGCGCATTTAGCGCAGAGCGTATTCAAATTGAAGGCCGCAGAGAGAAATAAATCAGGATTACTCTAGTTGCGCCTTTGGTGGGCATATTTGCTGAAAACAGCCCAGGCTTACAAGTGTGCTGGGAAAATCATCGTGATGTTTAGTGTTTGGCTAATCACAGAGTGCTTGAATTATTGAGGTAATCACCGAAAGATTTTACTGAAGACGCGCATAGCGACTCATCGTCTTCTGCGGCAATAAGTTCTACGGCAGTAGTTTGCACAATCAATGCGAGCAGTGATTACGTCCAGGTGACTGATAATATCTATGGTAGTATTCAGCTAGGTGCACGAAAGTTTACAAAGAAGACATGAATGTTGTCGGTGCGACAGCTAAATCGCTCGCGCATGGTGCTCTTACGCATCTGAATGTGCTGCGCCAGGCCGCCTCATGGTCCAGTCAGCACGATATTCGAGTTATCGCGATACAGTGTTTGGACGTATTACACTACTCACAAGGTTGCTGAAGACAATTCGACAGCCCACTGCGGGTTTCGCCATTCATGGAGCTCATCAGGTATGTGCAGTACACGAGATTACGTCAAACTTATGTGCCACGTGAACCCAAATTGCACGGAATTAGCGAAATACACTCATGTGCGTACAAATTTGGATTTCACGTGAGACACAATGGATCCCTGTTTTATAGTGTTCTTCTATACGATGTATTTTAATAGTGGCCTATCGTTACAACAAAAGGAGGATGCGGCCTGTTGCAGCTTATTCAGCTGCAGAAGTCCACCATGAACAAAAGATTCAGTTGAGGCTCCCGTGAAACAAAAATCGCCATGCAAAAATGTTTTAGGCAATCACTTGTTATAATCCGAATTCTCACGGCTAGTATCTAAATACAAAGCCACTGAGTTTTGAAAGGCTAACTCATCCCTAACTCATCTCTTAACCAGGGGATTTTTATCACCTAGCCAACTGTGGATTGACTGCTCAGATGACCCCTTCTGACATGGAAGGTTCCCTCATCACGTAACTTCTAACTTCCTGCGAGACACTAATAGTTCGTTGATAGTAAGGCGAAAGCTGCAAATTCTGGAGCTGGAATGATTTCAAAAATTTTGGGGAAATACACGAAGCACGTTAAATAATAAGATAAAATAAAATAAAAAATCGAAAAAATAAAAAATATTGTGCTATATCCGGATAATAGTTTTCCACAAAGTATCGGAGATTAGTGTATATCTGGAGTTGCAAATGACCGATGGTCTTTTTACATCCCACAGCAAAATGACTTTACACCGTTTTGTGGCATTAATGACAGAGTCAACAAAATTAAAAATAGAGTAAGGAGCATGAAAGAAATAACTCAAGGGAACCAGGCCAAATCAGGCTGTATTTTCCTATGCATGCACTGTATCTCCTGGGGCAGTTTAATCCTGGAAAATAAGCAGTTGTACTCCGGTATCCACCTCATACACCCATGAGGAACTCTCCTCAATTTTAGGGTGAAGTAGGGTGGCGGCAACCATAACTTTTGGGACGTATAACAAACTCATGTCTAGCACATTTTGCAAAACGTTTCCTCATTCCACTTTTCAGCCATCCTCATAAGCAAGGTTTTGGTATGAACCTCGTGATCAACCAATTTTATTTCAAGGTAGTAAAAATAAGGTCCCATGCTTCCTTACGAGGGGGGGATAAAGGCGACATCCTTCTAGCTCTCTGTTGGCCATAATCCCACTTGTAAACGCATCAAAGTATATTACCGTCATTTTGAAATTAACGTTTCGATTTTCTCTGGTAAACACAAAATACAGGTCAACTAAGCTAAAACACAGCCAAACAGTTTTGAAGTCATTTAATAGTTGTTTGCGATACAAGACATTTGCTTCACTATTTTCAACACACCCCATTGAGAGTTGTTATCACACTCCTGTGGCGTTGCTGATATGCTAACAAAACTGCCTCGCACTCACAAACGACCGCCCAATTTTATGTAGTCGATAAAAGGTCAGTACCAGGATCTCCGATCATACTCGAGGAAAGCGTGCAGCCTGGCTTTTGAGCAACTGACCTCGTTTAACCCATGAAATGAAATATCAGTTTTCACAGGAGAATTCTGGCGGCTCACATTATGCAGATTAACACTGGAATTCTCCAGCACAGCAAACATCCCGAAGGTCAAAAATACTCTAGTGTACAGTACTCAGGGGGACAAAAGCACTTCAAGCATATCCCGATATTATGTTTGCAGCTGTCCTCCGCTTCTGCGTATTAGTTCAAACAAAAATACAAGTATTCGCGCATTTTAGACACAACCAAATGGGACACCCTCAATTTAATTCTACGGAGAATGCATGGGACACGTTTGCCACCAAAACCACTAGAACTCCTGGTCAGGCGGAAGAAACGTTTGGCACCGTTTCGTCACTTTCCAAAAAAGCGTAAATGTATCAAATGACACAATCAGCTATCCTGTTTCTTTGCTCACTTAAACATCAAGATTGCACCTCATCGGTCGGATTTAACGTGTGCGTTAGAGAGCACGTTTAGAATCATTTTCGTTCCACAAAAAAATACAATTCATAATTGTTTATCAGTGAGCTCACACCGGAATCAATGAAATCAGTAGGAGAATTACCTGGAAAAACATTTCGGATAGTGATTGTTTTCGAGTTTGATACGATGTTCAATCGATTTTTGTTGTGTTGGTATTTGGATAGTGCGATTTCAAACAAAAAAGACAAAAAAAACTAAAATCCTTTAAAATGACTTTCAAAGGCTGACGTATGTTTCGTGCATTTTTGCAGTTAAGACACAATGACGGCATGTTGTGGTTGAAGGTAGCCTTGAAAGTCGGACAAAACCAACTATAAATATGCTGCCATGTTCGGTAGACTTCTAACCAAAAGTTTTGACATTTGTCAAGATCAAAAAACTCTCTGAGGTATAAACCGTGAATGACGGAACTGTAGGGGAAAGCAATTCCACAGGCTACCAATTATTGAAGTCCGTCTGAAAGTTGTTTGGTCTTGCGCATTTACCTTGTCTTCAGGTTGTGTTCCGAGGTATGAGATTATCAGGCGTCTTTTCCCAACAACCCATGAATTTAAGCTAACTTCCAAGGCAACCAATAATCTTTTGAACCTTTAAATTTTTCCGGTTGTTCTTTAGACCGTCGCAAAAATTCAACCGTGTAAAACAGATGATATCCTGAGTTTGAATGTCAACTTTCTCATGCCAGACACTACAAAAGTGTCGGATTAACTTCATATTCAGCTAAAGTTGAAAGTTGCACAGATTCGTGCAAACAGTCTTGAAAAATCTCGGATGAAGTATTATTTGCTGGCCAAATAACAAGTCACGTTGGCAAGTGACATTTTCGGGTCTTTTGTGACCAACGCTATGATCGTGGCATTTGAACAAAATTATCAGATGCCCACCAGTTTTGAACATCACAGTAGGATCAGAATCTTGTGTGGCCAAAAAGTGTCACTTGTTTGTATCCCCTAAGTGGTGGGACGGCTTTAAATTTTGGGCCCAGAAATTAATCCGGCAGGCCAGAGTTAAAATATGCTCAAAAGCCAAGGAATGTTTCACAAACCCAGGGTCGGTTCTATCCTGGTGCTTTAATTTGTGCATAAACCATCATGCAATTTAGCTCCGACGGGCGGAGATTCAGAATTTCCTTGAACAGCCCTAACGATACTGCAAAGAGAATATTTAAGGAAAAAGTGAAACGAAACATGTCGGCTAGTAAGGTGGTGATGGTTGTCGGTACAACATTGCTAGTTCAAGAAACGTCCGCTTTAAGATGCCGTGTAAGCAGTTTGTAGCCTAGGCGCTTTGGGCTTCTTATACCTAATTCGAATCCACTGAGGAGTAAAGCTTTCTGATGACAGCCTATCATTTAAGAAGATTTAAGCGAATAGTGTGACAAGCCTAGCGAATTGTCATTGTTTGTTCCAAAAGTTGTTTCTCTGTAGATTGGCCCAGGAGTCCAAGCACAAACCACACAGTCACAGTGTAAACGCTTATTGCCACTCAAAACTGTATTTAGCACTATTCTTCTTGGTGTTGTGCCAGCCTCCGTCCAAGAAGCGTAATACAATAAACTAAATAGGATGTTGACAAGGTCATCCCCTTGTCAGATGATTCAGATTGGTTCGGAATCATTGGATCAGAAACCCATTTATAAGCGACAATTTTAATCCTCAAAGCTTCGGGTGCAGTTGTTAAATGGTCTTCGGAAGTAAGGTTGGAATGAGTCAACATCTCCACCTTCGTGGAGATTTTCTGAACAGCTCTACATCGCTAGTGGATTTGTAAGGATTTGTACTCACACAACTGGGCAATGTCGACGTGTCACGTTTGCAAGCAAATGGTTCGTTTCTCACCTCACCAACAGCCAAGATGTGTGTAATCCATGAATAATCTATTCTGACAGAATTGGAATGAAACATTATCTGTGTGCAAAGTAACAACTGAGCTTATGGTTTTTAATCGGTCGTCAAAAATGCAATTAGACAGTTGCAAAACTGCTAAAGCTATGGAGTAAACGATGTCAAACCTGTAAATTAACAGAGTGAAGAGAACATAAAAGCAATTGAGATGGGCACAACTGATTTGTTCATAGAGCAGCATATAAAATAGTGGATTTCTAAGGTTTTTTTCATGTTACTTGCCTAACAGTCCATAAATTCTAAATCTTAAAACAAAGAGATTGCCACGCTGTATTTTGTTTAACGGTATTTGACGTGTCATTCGTTGCAAACTGTCTTGGTGATGTGCATATATTTAATATGACCACGAGGTCTTCACCCCGCTCAGTCTTGCTAAACATATCTCAGCTGTTTTAAAGAGTATTACTCAGCCCAGTAATATCCACCAGTATTACTCACCGCCCAGTATAAAGCAACTTAACTACAAACCGATTAATAGCGCAGGTGTCCTGCAAGTGCAAAATACGATGAAACTCTTCAGCTCATGCAACGACCCAGTGAGGCTTTTAAAAGATACCATTTACCAATCCCTACAGAACAGAAGTTTTTCAGATACATTTTCGCCACAAGACTAGTCTGCTACGCAGTCTACAGATTAGTATTCATTTGGGAGCTAAACAGTGCGGAATCTTGTTGTAGTTGAAATTGGCCAACATGTAGATACCTGTATGTGTTGCCCATATGAGAAAGAGTATGTACGTGTGAGGATATAATGCGGGCCGAGCGAGTATAATTAAATTGACCAAACATACAGGATATATTATTTCGCCACCGAAAATTTGAGAACTTCTGTCACGGCACATCGTTCGCGCATTTCAAGCTGATCCAAATTCATAACATAATCTGTCCAATGTTGAACAGATTGAAAAACATGCCTAAGATGCAAAGGCATTTTCATAAACTAATTTAGATCCTAGGTGTTCGGATTTCGAAACGTTTGTCCTTCGGAACGTCACAACTAGTTCGTGATATTTAACAGTATGCTCAGGTTCAAATTTTCTCCCAGATTATAATGCTCCCCGAGGTGCATAAAGAGAACAAAAATACCACCTTCCATTTTCGAGTGAAGCATTATTCTAAAACTATGGAAAGCATGAAAATGAAACAAAATAGTTAGCTCAGTAGCGAATGTAGACTGATGGATTAAAAACGCACGCATCTACCGCTTACAGCACATATCAGAACATACAAATAATTTAGTTGTATAAATGATTAAAGCAGCGTTACTTGGGCTTTTCTGACTAGAAATTCACCATCCCAAACTTCCATACCAAGTCCTATTTTGTGAGCATAGAATAAATCCGATATTGTCTATTTTGGCACTAGGTCCCTTGTCGATCTGATTTACACAGCTAAACATCTGTCATACACAACATGAAAACACGGCGAGCTTAACATTTCAGCTCCTTCCAGCACTTCAGGTTTGGACTTCGCCTAAGATTTTTTTCCCTGATTGATCTTCATCGGGCTATTAAGGTGGCGGATGCCAACTCTTGTACTGTATGATGATTCTACGTAATCCAGTGAATCTCATCGTAGACAAGATCCTCTGGGTGCCGGTAAACACGCATTGTGTTATCAGGAGTTGAAAAACGCGTACAATTCATAGACAGCTGACACACATACACACATTGCACGACATGCTGTTGGTGGCAAAGGTGGATTTTAATAATCCCTGAGATTCAGCGAAAAACGTTTGTTACCGTAGGCTGCACATTAGGTTTTGCGCGTAAGTAATTGGGCTCTGCTACAAACGATCTCTCGTAGATGGCCATTAGTTGCAAATGCGACGGTTCAGATGAGCTAACTGAGTGCACCATTGATAGGGTAGCCAACAGTTACAGCACCCGAAAGTTATGTTTTTCGGCAGTGTGTTTTTATTTTCCACTGGTTTCATTAAAGCTTTCTGCATTTGAGGCAAGCTGTAACCTGATACCTGTGCTTTGCATGTCCTGCCTACTGCTTTTTGCTCTTTGTCAACTTGTAAAGTTATGTATTATTGGCCTGAATCGAAATCTTTCGTTAGATTGACAAAGGAAATCCACCTCTGGGAACGGAGGTTTAAAGTTTTTCAAGAAAGAATATTGAAGGTTCTGATGACACAACAACAAAATGAATGCGAAAGTTTACTCTCAGTTTCACGTTATGGACATCTACATTCCTACGTAAAAGAAAACACAAATATTTTAGAAATCATAACACTATGTATCGATGGAAACCAAATGAGGAAGCATATAATTTCCAGGTTCTTCCTAGAGTATTTCATCTCAGATAAATGCAGACAGTCATCTATTTTTAACCACACGGATATATTGTTTAGTTGGACAGTAGTTACCGCCGGAGCCATTTTTTATGATATAATGTTCAGCGCACTTAAATCCACTTATGTTACATGCGTTCGCACTAACTACACCCAGTACAGTTGCGTTGTTCTTTTTTTCGGTGAATGTAGCTCGAACACTCTTAGTGTGTTCTGTTAGGCGGTTTTCGTAGCTCCATCAGTGATATTATGGTACATCTGGGTGGATCAGTACATCGGCTGGGAGTACAAAACCGGGATAAAATAATGATCATGTTACACACCTTGCGCTATTAGCTACTTTGCTCTTGGGGTTGTAACCTGTACCACAGAAGATTGAAGATAGTGTAAATCAGATGCCGGGTGACCTACCTCGAATCNCCACCGAAAATTTGAGAACTTCTGTCACGGCACATCGTTCGCGCATTTCAAGCTGATCCAAATTCATAACATAATCTGTCCAATGTTGAACAGATTGAAAAACATGCCTAAGATGCAAAGGCATTTTCATAAACTAATTTAGATCCTAGGTGTTCGGATTTCGAAACGTTTGTCCTTCGGAACGTCACAACTAGTTCGTGATATTTAACAGTATGCTCAGGTTCAAATTTTCTCCCAGATTATAATGCTCCCCGAGGTGCATAAAGAGAACAGAAATACCACCTTCCATTTTCGAGTGAAGCAATATTCTAAAACTATGGAAAGCATGAAAAAGAAACAAAATAGTTAGCTCAGTAGCGAATGTAGACGGATGGATTAAAAACGCACGCATCTACCGCTTACAGCACATATCAGAACATACAAATAATTTAGTTGTATAAATGAATAAAGCAGCGTTACTTGGGCTTTTCTGACTAGAAATTCACCATCCCAAACTTCCATACCAAGTCCTATTTTGTGAGCATAGAATAAATCCGATATTGTCTATTTTGGCACTAGGTCCCTTGATAAGTCCATCTCGAATTAGATTACAAGTTGACAGGCGGATTTTCTCACTCTTATGGAGTAAGATCCTATCCACGTAGTACAATACACCCTGACCAAAAATTGAAAATATGCGTTTAGCCGACAGCAATAAATTTCTAAACAACTCGTGTCTTGCTGAATGCACAAGTTTTCTGGGGTGGTATGACAAAATATTCTTTATGATGATAGTTGAGCTCCGAAGAAAGCAGCAGTACGCACTGGCATATTTAATCAAATGTGACCTATCTAGCAACAGGTTTTACTAGGATGTAGACCAAAAATGGGAGAACCCATTGCCAATTACTTGGATTTCGTTGCTTTTATCAGACAGAATAATACATTCATGCCTATTTTCACCACGCCGTTCATTTTTGGAAAAAACTGAATAAACAAAGAGGTCGATGGTTCCTGAAGCGTCCTTCAACGAAGTCATGAATTATTCGTTGCAATCCAGTTACCAGTGCTCATGAGCGGTGCCAATCTTTGCATATTTTCTATCTGAGAGAACAAGCGCTCCGTGGGAAAAAATTCTTTAACAGAAATATTAACTCTAAAACGTATTCAAGCAATAATTTATAACCGTGCCAGAATCTAAGGATGCTGGAATAAAGCGATCCACTCCCTGTATGATGTTTATGAATTTGATTAAACCTAATTAAGATTTTACCACTCATTTGTGACAACGAATCTTATCTTTTTTTCGGAAGCATATTTTTATATCACATTTGTTTAATGGGGACGTTTTTGCTAAGCCTGAATAAAAAGGCGAGATGCTGCTAGCTAATCGATCAAAAAATTTGCAAAATGAGTTGTATCCTACCTTTTTTGTCAACCGAGCGAGAGTGTTTGGTTTTTACTTGAACTGCGTTTAGTTTATTACTTTTATCGACTTTCAGAGGTCGAATAATACCAGTTCTACAAAATGGAAGCGTTGATCGCGTTCCAAAGCTCACTAATATTTTTTGATAACAGAAGCTTTCAGGTATTGATCAAAGCATTGGAGTATCTTATTGTCACATAGTGAATGGTCACCAGTTCTGATGAATAACCAGATTTCATGCTCACCATTTTGCGTTTTCACGTACTGGTGTGTAATTGGCTTGAGACTAATTACCTGGTGCACACCTTGTTTCTTACGTATACGGATGAAATTCTTTCTGTGACGAACAAATATTTTGATGATCAGCTAAATTGTGAACTCCAAATAGAGCTTCTAAAGCTGTTCGTCCATACAAACTGGACGTTTCACTCATTGTTGCACAGATTTTCTAGAGGAATCAGTGTTTTTATACGTGTACAAACGCTATCACACAGAGATGATGCTGTTGTGTATTGATAGATTGGGCAGATTATACTTAAGACACGCATACAATCCAAAATTCAGTCCAGTTTCTTTTCTCAGTATAAGATGACTTTCAGCGCTACCTGAAATATAATGTTCATTTTTATTATCTGCGACATTAACAGCCTATTAAACTTTAAAGCTCGCTGTTTGCTGTAATAAAATGTGGCGATTTTACCCATCACCCTGGTCTTAGAGATGTCTAACGAACGGTGAATTAGGTGGACTGAACTTAAATTGATAAGGTCAAACCACGACAGATTTGCTTTTGTAAATTTTCAACCGCTTGACAGTTACTAAGTTCGACGAATGTTTGGTGCTTCGAACAGCGGCATTACTTGAAACGGGATCGCATTTTTGCATAGTCAACAGTGGCAGCACAATGGTTTTTTATTTGCGTTCATGCTCCTGATTCGAGGTAGGTCACCCGGCATCTGATTTACACTATCTTCAATCTTCTGTGGTACAGGTTACAACCCCAAGAGCAAAGTAGCTAATAGCGCAAGGTGTGTAACATGATCATTATTTTATCCCGGTTTTGTACTCCCAGCCGATGTACTGATCCACCCAGATGTACCATAATATCACTGATGGAGCTACGAAAACCGCCTAACAGAACACACTAAGAGTGTTCGAGCTACATTCACCGAAAAAAAGAACAGCGCAACTGTACTGGGTGTAGTTAGTGCGAACGCATGTAACATAAGTGGATTTAAGTGCGCTGAACATTATATCATAAAAAATGGCTCCGGCGGTAACTACTGTCCAACTAAACAATATATCCGTGTGGTTAAAAATAGATGACTGTCTGCATTTATCTGAGATGAAATACTCTAGGAAGAACCTGGAAATTATATGCATCCTCATTTGGTTTCCATCAATACATAGTGTTATGATTTCTAAAATATTTGTGTTTTCTTTTACGTAAGAATGTATATGTCCATAACGTGAAACTGAGAGTAAACTTTCGCATTCATTTTGTTGTTGTGTCATCAGAACCTTCAATATTCTTTCTTGAAAAACTTTAAACCTCCGTTCCCAGAGGTGGATTTCCTTTGTCAATCTATCGAAAGATTTCGATTCAGGCCAATAATACATAACTTTACAAGTTGACAAAGAGCAAAAAGCAGTAGGCAGGACATGCAAAGCACAGGTATCAGGTTACAGCTTGCCTCAAATGCAGAAAGCTTTAATGAAACCAGTGGAAAATAAAACCGCACTGCCGAAAAACATAACTTTCGGGTGCTGTAACTGTTGGCTACCCTATCAATGGTACACTCAGTTAGCTCATCTGAACCGTCGCATTTGCAACTAATGGCCATCTACGAGAGATCGTTTGTAGCAGAGCCCAATTACTTACGCGCAAAACCTAATGTGCAGCCTACGGTAACAAACGTTTTTCGCTGAATCTCAGGGATTATTAAAATCCACCTTTGCCACCAACAGCATGTCGTGCAATGTGTGTATGTGTGTCAGCTGTCTATGAATTGTACGCGTTTTTCAACTCCTGATAACACAATGCGTGTTTACCGGCACCCAGAGGATCTTGTCTACGATGAGATTCACTGGATTACGTAGAATCATCATACAGTACAAGAGTTGGCATCCGCCACCTTAATAGCCCGATGAAGATCAATCAGGGAAAAAAATCTTAGGCGAAGTCCAAACCTGAAGTGCTGGAAGGAGCTGAAATGTTAAGCTCGCCGTGTTTTCATGTTGTGTATGACAGATGTTTAGCTGTGTAAATCAGATCGACAAGGGACCTAGTGCCAAAATAGACAATATCGGATTTATTCTATGCTCACAAAATAGGACTTGGTATGGAAGTTTGGGATGGTGAATTTCTAGTCAGAAAAGCCCAAGTAACGCTGCTTTAGTCATTTATACAACTAAATTATTTGTATGTTCTGATATGTGCTGTAAGCGGTAGATGCGTGCGTTTTTAGTCCATCTGTCTACATTCGCTACTGAGCTAACTATTTTGTTTCATTTTCATGCTTTCCATAGTTTTAGAATACTGCTTCACTCGAAAATGGAAGGTGGTATTTTTGTTCTCTGTATGCACCTCGGGGAGCATTATAATCTGGGAGAAAATTTGAACCTGAGCATACTGTTAAATATCACGAACTAGTTGCGACGTTCCGAAGGACAAACGTTTCGAAATCCGAACACCTAGGATCTAAATTAGTTTATGAAAATCCCTTTGCATCTTAGGCATGTTTTTCAATCTGTTCAACATTGGACAGATTATGTTATGAATTTGGATCAGCTTGAAATGCGCGAACGATGTGCCGTGACAGAAGTTCTCAAATTTTCGGTGGCGAAATAATATATCCTGTATGTTTGGTCAATTTAATTATACTCGCTCGGCCCGCATTATATCCTCACACGTACATACTCTTTCTCATATGGGCAACACATACAGGTATCTACATGTTGGCCAATTTCAACTACAACAGGATTCCGCACTGTTTAGCTCCCAAATGAATACTAATCTGTAGACTGCGTAGCAGACTAGTCTTGTGGCGAAAATGTATCTGAAAAACTTCTGTTCTGTAGGGATTGGTAAATGGTATCTTTTAAAAGCCTCACTGGGTCGTTGCATGAGCTGAAGAGTTTCATCGTATTTTGCACTTGCAGGACACCTGCGCTATTAATCGGTTTGTAGTTAAGTTGCTTTATACTGGGCGGTGAGTAATACTGGTGGATATTACTGGGCTGAGTAATACTCTTTAAAACAGCTGAGATATGTTTAGCAAGACTGAGCGGGGTGAAGACCTCGTGGTCATATTAAATATATGCACATCACCAAGACAGTTTGCAACGAATGACACGTCAAATACCGTTAAACAAAATACAGCGTGGCAATCTCTTTGTTTTAAGATTTAGAATTTATGGACTGTTAGGCAAGTAACATGAAAAAAACCTTAGAAATCCACTATTTTATATGCTGCTCTATGAACAAATCAGTTGTGCCCATCTCAATTGCTTTTATGTTCTCTTCACTCTGTTAATTTACAGGTTTGACATCGTTTACTCCATAGCTTTAGCAGTTTTGCAACTGTCTAATTGCATTTTTGACGACCGATTAAAAACCATAAGCTCAGTTGTTACTTTGCACACAGATAATGTTTCATTCCAATTCTGTCAGAATAGATTATTCATGGATTACACACATCTTGGCTGTTGGTGAGGTGAGAAACGAACCATTTGCTTGCAAACGTGACACGTCGACATTGCCCAGTTGTGTGAGTACAAATCCTTACAAATCCACTAGCGATGTAGAGCTGTTCAGAAAATCTCCACGAAGGTGGAGATGTTGACTCATTCCAACCTTACTTCCGAAGACCATTTAACAACTGCACCCGAAGCTTTGAGGATTAAAATTGTCGCTTATAAATGGGTTTCTGATCCAATGATTCCGAACCAATCTGAATCATCTGACAAGGGGATGACCTTGTCAACATCCTATTTAGTTTATTGTATTACGCTTCTTGGACGGAGGCTGGCACAACACCAAGAAGAATAGTGCTAAATACAGTTTTGAGTGGCAATAAGCGTTTACACTGTGACTGTGTGGTTTGTGCTTGGACTCCTGGGCCAATCTACAGAGAAACAACTTTTGGAACAAACAATGACAATTCGCTAGGCTTGTCACACTATTCGCTTAAATCTTCTTAAATGATAGGCTGTCATCAGAAAGCTTTACTCCTCAGTGGATTCGAATTAGGTATAAGAAGCCCAAAGCGCCTAGGCTACAAACTGCTTACACGGTATCTTAAAGCGGACGTTTTTTGAACTAGCAATGTTGTACCGACAACCATCACCACCTTACTAGCCGACATGTTTCGTTTCACTTTTTCCTTAAATATTCTCTTTGCAGTATCGTTAGGGCTGTTCAAGGAAATTCTGAATCTCCGCCCGTCGGAGCTAAATTGCATGATGGTTTATGCACAAATTAAAGCACCAGGATAGAACCGACCCTGGGTTTGTGAAACATTCCTTGGCTTTTGAGCATATTTTAACTCTGGCCTGCCGGATTAATTTCTGGGCCCAAAATTTAAAGCCGTCCCACCACTTAGGGGATACAAACAAGTGACACTTTTTGGCCACACAAGATTCTGATCCTACTGTGATGTTCAAAACTGGTGGGCATCTGATAATTTTGTTCAAATGCCACGATCATAGCGTTGGTCACAAAAGACCCGAAAATGTCACTTGCCAACGTGACTTGTTATTTGGCCAGCAAATAATACTTCATCCGAGATTTTTCAAGACTGTTTGCACGAATCTGTGCAACTTTCAACTTTAGCTTAATATGAAGTTAATCCGACACTTTTGTAGTGTCTGGCATGAGAAAGTTGACATTCAAACTCAGGATATCATCTGTTTTACACGGTTGAATTTTTGCGACGGTCTAAAGAACAACCGGAAAAATTTAAAGGTTCAAAAGATTATTGGTTGCCTTGGAAGTTAGCTTAAATTCATGGGTTGTTGGGAAAAGACGCCTGATAATCTCATACCTCGGAACACAACCTGAAGACAAGGTAAATGCGCAAGACCAAACAACTTTCAGACGGACTTCAATAATTGGTAGCCTGTGGAATTGCTTTCCCCTACAGTTCCGTCATTCACGGTTTATACCTCAGAGAGTTTTTTGATCTTGACAAATGTCAAAACTTTTGGTTAGAAGTCTACCGAACATGGCAGCATATTTATAGTTGGTTTTGTCCGACTTTCAAGGCTACCTTCAACCACAACATGCCGTCATTGTGTCTTAACTGCAAAAATGCACGAAACATACGTCAGCCTTTGAAAGTCATTTTAAAGGATTTTAGTTTTTTTTGTCTTTTTTGTTTGAAATCGCACTATCCAAATACCAACACAACAAAAATCGATTGAACATCGTATCAAACTCGAAAACAATCACTATCCGAAATGTTTTTCCAGGTAATTCTCCTACTGATTTCATTGATTCCGGTGTGAGCTCACTGATAAACAATTATGAATTGTATTTTTTTGTGGAATGAAAATGATTCTAAACGTGCTCTCTAACGCACACGTTAAATCCGACTGATGAGGTGCAATCTTGATGTTTAAGTGAGCAAAGAAACAGGATAGCTGATTGTGTCATTTGATACATTTACGCTTTTTTGGAAAGTGACGAAACGGTGCCAAACGTTTCTTCCGCCTGACCAGGAGTTCTAGTGGTTTTGGTGGCAAACGTGTCCCATGCATTCTCCGTAGAATTAAATTGAGGGTGTCCCATTTGGTTGTGTCTAAAATGCGCGAATACTTGTATTTTTGTTTGAACTAATACGCAGAAGCGGAGGACAGCTGCAAACATAATATCGGAATATGCTTGAAGTGCTTTTGTCCCCCTGAGTACTGTACACTAGAGTATTTTTGACCTTCGGGATGTTTGCTGTGCTGGAGAATTCCAGTGTTAATCTGCATAATGTGAGCCGCCAGAATTCTCCTGTGAAAACTGATATTTCATTTCATGGGTTAAACGAGGTCAGTTGCTCAAAAGCCAGGCTGCACGCTTTCCTCGAGTATGATCGGAGATCCTGGTACTGACCTTTTATCGACTACATAAAATTGGGCGGTCGTTTGTGAATGCGAGGCAGTTTTGTTAGCATATCAGCAACGCCACAGGAGTGTGATAACAACTCTCAATGGGGTGTGTTGAAAATAGTGAAGCAAATGTCTTGTATCGCAAACAACTATTAAATGACTTCTAAACTGTTTGGCTGTGTTTTAGCTTAGTTGACCTGTATTTTGTGTTTACCAGAGAAAATCGAAACGTTAATTTCAAAATGACGGTAATATACTTTGATGCGTTTACAAGTGGGATTATGGCCAACAGAGAGCTAGAAGGATGTCGCCTTTATCCCCCCCTCGTAAGGAAGCATGGGACCTTATTTTTACTACCTTGAAATAAAATTGGTTGATCACGAGGTTCATACCAAAACCTTGCTTATGAGGATGGCTGAAAAGTGGAATGAGGAAACGTTTTGCAAAATGTGCTAGACATGAGTTTGTTATACGTCCCAAAAGTTATGGTTGCCGCCACCCTACTTCACCCTAAAATTGAGGAGAGTTCCTCATGGGTGTATGAGGTGGATACCGGAGTACAACTGCTTATTTTCCAGGATTAAACTGCCCCAGAAGATACAGTGCATGCATAGGAAAATACAGCCTGATTTGGCCTGGTTGCCTTGAGTTATTTCTTTCATGCTCCTTACTCTATTTTTAATTTTGTTGACCCTGTCATTAATGCCACAAAACGGTGTAAAGTCATTTTGCTGTGGGATGTAAAAAGACCATCGGTCATTTGCAACTCCAGATATACACTAATCTCCGATACTTTGGGGAAAACTATTATCCGGATATAGCACAATATTTTTTTATTTTTTCGACTTTTTATTTTATGTTATTTTATTATTCGTTTTAGTTTACATTATTTCTGTGGCAATCCGCTCTTTGTCCAAGCAAATATGATTTATTCGATCAATTCATTTGCTGCTGTAGTCTAAATTTATTTGGTTGGATTAATTTCTGGAAATTCATGAATGGAGAGTTGATTACAGATGTCGCTCACGCAATCACACTCTGTCCAATTTAATCCCATACATGGGTAATTCTTTGTGCTGCGACTGGATTTCTGCATACGAGCTGTTCCGTCTGGAATCACGTATATTTAATTAGGGGCTGGGTCGAATTTTACTATCATCGCTCAGAAGATCCAAAGTCGTGCTCAACATATTATATTCCAACGCGATAACCTCCTTCTGTGTGCTTAGAACTGTTGCAATTTCCCATGCCTTATTTTCGATGAATTGTGGTGCAACAGACAAATGCTTTAGCGAGTTATTGTTCCATCCTGCGTTAGTACCAGTACTTTGGTGCCAAACGCTGAAGCTATATCTTTGCGCATTAATATTTTCATCTAAGCTGAAACATTTTATTTTTGCCGACATGTAGCCAATCACTCTACGTCAGAATCAAAATGAACAATCAGTGTGCCGTAGAAATTATTTTAGAAAATAGCAATCCACTTGACTTATTCTTATGCACATAGACGGCCACTACTGATAAATGACACTTCTGGTCTCAACTTTGAATATTTACAGTGCCTGGTTTTCCTAGATGTATTTTATCGTTGGTGTTAATAGAAAGCCTGAATTCCCTAGGTTGGTGAAACCCATTAGGAAACTACTTACTTCTAAAACCTGCAACAATACTCTCTCTGTCAAAGAATTTGTTTTCAGTGTTTCGTTTCTGTAAATACTTCGTTGCGAATAAAAACGTAGCCTCAATTCATTTCACCAGAACTTGACTGAGAAGTACTTTCAAGAAGTTATGAATATCGCACAGCCTCCTGACTTATCTTACTTGGTCACATTACACATCTCCTAACGATAACTTTTAATGACCTGAAATTGGCGTGTGCATTTCACCGTATTTTGTTGTGGCTGTGACTTTTGGTAAACGTAAAATCCCAGTGCACTAATGACTTTCAGCTGAAAAATCACGAACAAACGAAGAATGAGTTCGCTAAAATTTATTATATCATGTGTAGAAAATTCGGCACCCTATCTCTTAGTCTATATTACTGTAGTCCGGAAGCACTGACTTACATGTCAATACCATCGCCAACCCAAGGTGAGTCGGTTGTTTTGTGGTGGACGTTCCAGCTGGATACTTCTAGCACGGAATTGAAAACATCTCCAGGCCTCCCTACCAAACACATTATTTGAGGGATTCCTGCGTAATGTTTTGTGGGTGGTTCCGTGAAGATAACCAGACCTCTGTGCATCAGTTATGGTCATTGAACTGTTTCATTCAATGAACAAAGATGCTTTTATTTTTGCGTTAAATCCTATTGCACATGTCTGTAGTGACCGTAAATAGTTGCACTCATGGTCAACTAGATTCCCTTTATGACGTAAACAAAAGTCGTCTTGGGGAAACTAAAAGGAGAGCGAAGAATGTTATGCAGATTTCCTTAGAGTGCAAACTCAAGTCGCCAAAAGGCAGGATCATTACACCTGGAACAAATACCATGTGGCCGAACACGTAACTATCTTGACTCACGTTTTCCACCACGTTTACAATTTTATTACTCATTGTTGGTTGACCCGTGAGGTGCCTACATCTAGCCTTCCGTTTTTAAAAATGGGCTAAAGTCCCCGAAATCCTAAGGCTCGCTGTCTTAATACAACCTGAGTTCCCCAGACAAAGGCGGCAAAGTTGTCTGCTTCTATTTCGTTAATTTTTTTTAAAAAAAAATTTGTCGGCGGATGGTCAATCTCCCACAGTTGTCGCTTGAAAATGTCAAAAAGAATACGCAGTTTCTTTGTTATGGTTTTCTAAGAACCATCTGCTATTGGTGATGGGAAGAACGCGAAAACTGAGAGGACTCAAATTCCGTGTATCCTCAGTCTGCGAAAATTCGAAAAAATAAACTAGTGTTCTACAACTCACCGATTTATTCAATATGATGGTTAAATTCCCAAATGTATTGTGGTTTTCTGTTCTGAAATATAAGCAGCTGACGGTCTGTCCAAGGCGGATGTGGATATTTTAATGCCCGTGTACAAGGAGCGGATTCCTCATTGGTTAGCTAGCCACACTGGTTGTAAGTGCACCAATCACGACCCTTATTCCATCACGTGGGAATCAAAAGGAATGCCTATCTCGGAAACCTAACAAGGATGAACGTACGTTGGTTCAACTGCATATTGCTCAATTTCAGTTTTCAAAAACTCAACTTTCATGTTACGTATACTCATAAATACCGCAAATCAACACGGCTATTGGAACGATAACTTCCGACAGAGTACAGTAATTCACAGAGTGGATACATCTTTTGACTGATAAAAAATTTCTTCCATTTTAAGGGCAACATTTTACCTGTGGTTAACTTAAATACTGTGAGAGATGATGTAAACAATGGTTGAAAAATCAAACGACAATCTGGATATTTGTTGCTGCAACTAGTTGATTGAAACCCGAAACGTAACGCCCGTTTATGACCACACGGATTATTATCAACTTAATTGAAGGTCCCGTTTTAGCATTTAAGGTTTATACCCAATCATTGCAAGGATTTCCGCATGGCACATTTTAGGAGGTAGGGATGTCCTTGGATGAAATCATCATCATTAACATCATCAGCATCATCGACAGCATGACACCAGTGTTCAACACTGATGCTTCGTTGCCACACAACCGTGATTTATTTGAAAGCCTTATTGTGAAGAAAAGAATAAAGGTGGACGGGGAAAGGACATAGTGCTAGCTTACTACAATCATTCCGAGGTGCCTACACCTCCAGACACCCATTCAGGCAATCTGGATAGAAACGGACACCAAGGTCACCACTGACTTCGGTTGGCAGCCATATCCTGTAACGTTTCCAACCAGGCGCAGTGAGGATCATGCGGTCCCCAACCTGGAAGGCGAGTAGCACCGACAGCACCCAGATTTTCGTAATCTCTTTCATACCCCTCTACCAGGTCAACGGTTGGCGACCTCTCTGCTTCCGCTACTCTGAATTGGGCATGGAAAAAAGCACTCTCTTCGACCAACGATCGTTAAGCATAGGCAACACATGTCCCAACCAACGCAGCTTCTGGTGCTGGACACATGCTTCAATGGAAGTACCCGTTGCACATCCGAAAACACGCTCTCTAATTGCATCGTTATGGATTCGCCGACACCAACCCACACGAGCTATGGTTCTGAGACAACGATTGTCGAACACCTGAAGACCTCTCAGTTCCGCTGCTCGAACAGGCCAAGTCTCACAACCGTACAACAAAACAGCCCGCACTGTAGCCTGATACACACGTCCCTTGAGATTCAGGGATACACCACTTTGACGCCATTGGTGTCTCAAATTAGCCAACGCGACCCGGGCCTTGCAGATTCGTGCATTGACCTCATCTGTCACACTACAATGAGAACTAATACAGCTTCCAAGATACGTAAAATACTCCACAACTTCGAGTGCCTTTCCATGGATTGTAAGTGACATGCTGAGTGATTGCATGCTCAGGAGCATGACCTTACACTTTGTGGGTGCAAATTGCATACCAAAGGACGGAATGACTTTGGTCAGTTCATTCATGAACACCTGCGCCTTCTTCTCCTCTTTGAAGACGATAACAATGTCGTCTGCATATTCCAGACGAACAAGGTTTTCGTGAGCAGCTATTTGAACACCAGGTCTTGAAGATCTTCCGGCGTTCGTCTCATGATTTCATCAATTACAAAATTAAATAGGAATGGAATGAGTGGACACCCCTGACGGACACCGCTTTGTGTACGAAAGCTTTCGGAGAGCTCCCCATATACACTCTCTCTCTCATACAAAAAACGTATTATGTTCAAAAACATCCCGGGCATTCCCTAATGGACAAGCGTGTTAGGGAGGGCAGACCAGTCGAATCCAGGAATCCTAAACGTATGGGTCATTTATACGTACGACGTTGTTCTAGCAGCTGACGGAGTATGTAGGTTTGGTCAACGCAACCACTATCAGGCCGGAATCCTGCTTGCTGCTCTTGACTCAGTGTTCCACGAGCCACTGTAAGGCGAAGAAACACCAGTCTCGGTACGACCGGGGTCAAGCTGATCCCGCTGTGGTTGCCACACTCACTACGAGCCCCTTTTTTGAAAATGAACACTATCACTGACCCTTCTCAGTTGTCTGGGACAGACTCCTTTTCCCAAATGCAAGCAAACAGATCAGACAAGCGCTGACTGAGGACTTCACCCCCATCTTTGAACAATGCGAGTGGGAGTGTCATCCGGATCAGGAGCTCGGTGGCACCTGAGAGAACATATGCAGTCATAAATCTCCGAGGCAGTAGGTGGTTCCACGTTCACGTCAACTGTGGGCTCCAGATGAGAGGCGGCTGGTGGCCACAACAATTGTTGTTCGAAGTATTCGGCCCAACGGTTGAGGCGTTCTTCTTTATTCAAGATGGTCACTCCATTCCAATCCTTGATGTTTTCGCTCACAGGTGGTTCCCGGGGACGGATCGCACGTATCAACTGTAGTAATCTTCAGGCATTACCGGCTTTCTGGACCTCTTCCAGTTCCTTGGTTGTGTGTTCACCATACTTCACGGTCGGCTCGTACGCTCAGTTTCACTTGACGTCTGATAATTCGTTGTACCAAGTTATGTTCGGGGCCGGGTGGGATATTCATCCGAGACTTAACTAGTGCCACCGTTCTGTCTGATATTCAGTGCCTGAGTGAGCCTGGTGGTGCCATGCCACAGGCAAAATTCCCAGCACTATGCAAAGAAGTGGCAATCTCGTCCCAGTATGAGTTCACGTCTGATGGTGGAGCATTTGGAAGAGACTCTAGGAGACGATTCTGGTAAGTTCGTCTAACATCCGGATCTGCCATTCTCTCAGTTGCCAAGCGGTTTGTCCGCACCTTACGCGGCCCTGGAAAACGTAGGGAGAAGCCACTCCGGACGAGTGCGTGGTCGGAATCTACAAATATGTTCCAAAACGACTGGCAGTCAGTTATTGATCCGCGTCATCGGTAACTGATTGTAATGTGATCGATTTGAGTTTGTGGCCGGCATGATGTTGGAGGACACCATGTGTCCAGACGACTTCGGCTATTAAGGAAGTTGGTACTGCATAAAAACAGCCTGCGATCAGCACACAGCTGACCTTGGATGAAACGATAAAATAAAATAAATAACTTGGATAGTCATCAGTGGTTTTCCTAGGTTAAACTTCCAGACAATTGACCGCACTTCCATTTCAAATGTAAAAACGAACTACAGTCTGTAGGCCACAGCATCTTAATCAAAATATATTGTCTGATTTCCATTTTTTGCATCCGCTGGATGTATACCTACGGGGGAAAGATGCTTCTGGAGACCCGGTATTTTTCTGGTATTGTGTACCTAAGTGCCCGGTAATGACGGAGGCAGGAAACATACATCTCTAAAAAATTGCAGCCTGCCCCACAGACTCACTGAATCCTCGTTCGGGCCTGCTGCGTTAAAAAGGCTCCCACATTTTTCGGCACTTGAAATTCATGCACCCCTAATTCCAGTTTCATCTCATGAGACTTGCCATATCAGTGTCAACTGCTTAGCTGCATTGGGTGATTTTGCTCCTCTGTAGCTCGTTTGCTGCTAGTTTTCTTAGTTAGGTTGTAAATAAGTTGTTGAATATTTAGCTGCTACATACTTCCAAGGTACAATTAAGCAGTGCATACTTCACTCGGAAAAAATGCATATTCATTCATTCTATCATTCTCTAGTCCGATTTAACCATGTGCTGCTCGAATAAGTCCATTGTCCTTTTGCGTGAAGACCACCCCGTTGTAAACGCTTCGCATAGCTCATACGAATCCGTTATTTTTTCTTGGTTGACAAATAGCTAGACCCCCAGGTGAGTCAAATAAAGCTAGGTACGAAGGGATAGCCTCAAAATATTTGAACACTCTGGCTGTGAGAGCCATGGTAGTTAAGGTGTATACATGCAGTTCACACTGGCGTTCACACACAGCCAGAAACATGCTTTATTTTTATCATGACAAGGTTATATGTCTAACTCAGTTAGTTGCAGTCGGATATGTCTTAAAATAGGATGTTGGTCGATTATCAAAGAAAGTATACTCCTCCTTGAAGCTAGCAGATTGTCTCAGAGTGACTATGTGCCATATAACATGAGTGATTTAAGTTCCAAAAAATGAACCATAATATGACGTACAATTCAACGTTAGCTACAGCAACCCAAGTAAAATTCATAGGCGATCTTTTTTCACTCAATATTCTGTTTCCTTTACAGGACATTCTTGCAGATGAGTACTTACCTGAATAAGGTCACCTTTTTCGCTTCTTGATATGCATTCTTGAGCGGAACGCAGTGACTCTAAGGCAACAGCTGTAGAATGCGAAATTCGCGATTCACTTGTAAGAATGAAGACATGGTTTGCTAAGTGTTTCCATTTAGGTGAGAAAGTGAACCGATATTTCAGGTGACGTCCCAGTATCGACCCAGCATCACTGGTAATAGGTGGCAGACTAAATTCGTTGGGCGTTTTTAAACACGCATGTTACCTATCCAGAGAACCTAGCTAATTCATTGGTTCGATCAATAATTCCTCCTCAAACAGCCACATTGTTCATATTACTTCTGCACCATGTGACTATGTAGCAGTGCTTGTTCTCCGCAATTGAACTGAACCCCCTACGAATAAAGGTAGACTCCTATTTTAAAACTGGTCATATTATAACGAAAAGATAAGATGCAAAATACGGTCCACCCTTCCGGTAACTGTCGTGAGTGCCCTATTACTGAGCAACCGAAACCGCAAGCTACTTTTGATTATTATCGATTGATGTTTAGACATTCTTATTAGGACGGAAGTCTCATACTTTTACGCTGCAGGCATTCTGATGTAAAATCAGACATTTCATTAGATTGCAGGTGACTACTGCTAGGCAGAGCGCGACAGCAAACCTTGTCCCAACATTAGATTAGATTCCCAATAACGCTGTTGCATACTCCTAAAACCTAGGCACAATCCATCTCTTTTATCAGGAAACTGTTCCCAATATTCCAGAAATGATGAGAGGAAGCAATCACCAATAAAATTCCCTGTAACATTTTTGCTCATAGGACCATGATGAGTGAAGATGTGCGGTTCCAAACCATCATTACGGCATTTTTATCGAAATGATTTCTCGTCGGATCATCACCCTAACCCGAGAACCGGCAGAGATTTGGAGTATGAAGGTTAGTCAGCTTTGTGTTGGGAGTTCACAATTCTTTTTATCAATTAAATGCGCATTACGCAGCCTATTTGCTGACTGACGATATACATTAGGCGGCATAATTCAAGGGAAAGCATGGCGCCTCGCATTCTGTTGTAAAACAACCCAATACGTGACTAACAAGGAGTTGTTGAGACTATATCTGAATCCCCGTAGCAGTCGGAAGTCGTGCGGCAGATACAGAACTCTACGTGTTTTATTGCGTCAGAATACAACTAATTCCCTTACTTCTGAATGCTTTGCAGCGTTACGTGACCTCATCATCTTTGCACATGTCGAAAGTGAACCAGAATTAGCGCGTTAGTCAACGCAAAAATAATTTTTCTTTAAGCATTTCATGAGTGTCTTCACTGCTAATTAACTAAAACATCCATTAACTTGTCTGCTAGAACTTCCAGTAAATGTCCAGTACCAAGTGGTAAGGCTACTCTCTAGAGTACTGAAGTCATCTCTAAGTAAGTGAGGAGTAACTGAACAAGCAAAATAAGCAAAACCAGTGTAGCCTGCAAAAATATCTTTCCAATTCACAGATTTCCGGAGCGGTTTGGTTTATTTCTCAATACTCTTCAAAATACTTTGTCATGGCCTGACGAAGTGCTTTATTTAACCTTCTGATTATTTGCTTTATGAAGATATGCTGCGATATTTGGGTATCGTACCAACTGAAACATGAGGTGGCTTTTGTGCAGCACACTCAGTTGAAGAATATCATGAACGAAATATTCTCTTTAAAACCCAAATCGATATGCAAATGAGTGCATTTGTCGATACCTGGTGCGTGCTTTGTTACCGTTGGGCAACTTGTCCCCACCGTTCTAACACTGTGTCTACAAGAGAAACAAATTTTTGCATGGGCCTGACCGTTGGACAAAGAGACACACTAACCGGTGGGACAGGAATACTGAACGCGACTGCACTGCTAAGATCAATTCTGTCACTGCTTAACTCGGTACAGAATGGTTTGATGCCGCATCTGGTAACAAGTTTCAAACTTTATCCAAAATCGCTGTGCGGTTTGACAATGTTACAAATCAGAGTAAAGTTGTTACATACCCAGATATCGTCCCTTTTAACTAATACACAATCAAGTCAAACGGTAGTTTTTATGTTTCTTTCATACATTGTTAAATAAAAACTGATAAGCCGGTCAGTGAAGTAATACGCATACTTATTACAGCTCCCAACATCGTATAAATAATGCAGTGGTTATTGAGAGTACATCATGACCTGTTAGCATTGACACTTTTCCGGACACTGGGAAAGAGTTTCTTTCGAAAATCAAGGTTGTACGTCAGAACTCTGGACAACATCTTTAAGGCTACCTAATCATCACGGACAAAAAGCTTTGTTGGGTTTTCCAATTAGTTCCAGTCCCATCATCAAACCGATCGATGATCCTGAGCAAAACGATAAGGAATTATTCCTTGACATTATGCCGCACCTTCTAGACAGCAAAAGCAAGCACAAGCATGTCTGTCGCCAACAAAATTTGACTAGCCATACTCGCGCTTCATCAGTGTTCTGCCTGGATAAGCGCAAACGTTGTGAAGAAACCGGACAAGGTTATTAAGCATACGTTAGTATTTGGAAGAAATATTTCGTTCAAAAACTTATCCATCAGTATATGTCCACAATCGCACTACTGATTTTTCCAATCTGAAGGCTTATCTTAGTCCCAGGGTTTTATATAAGGTAGTGCACTATATTCAGAGGAAATCTCAGGAAAATTTTGAAATGTTTTATATCATAGACTGTAGCACAAGAAGCCATCAATCCAAGTCGTACTTTATATGTAGGCAACCTTTCCCCAGAATCACGAGTAAGATTAATTCATCTCCGTTCGCCAGAGCGCAGAACGTCTTTGTATGATCAATTGCGTAGGGACATGATACTCTATGATATTAGAACAAAAAGATAACTTCACATAAGGGTAGCCAAATGACTTTGAGCTAAGGTCCGAATGCTTTTCTGACTAAAAAAAAGTCGACCAGAGATATTTTAACCGTTGCACTTGTGACATTACATACATCCTTTAGAACTTGATTGAGGTAGCTTTTTATTAAAACTCGTCTGGAAACATGCTATACATGCATTTTATATGGATGACATTTTCGTAATCAGCGTGAACCAAGCTCAGGTTCAACTAGTTAACTTCTTTATAGACAAACCGCACAACACTCCCAAATGTGGTTGCAACCGAGGAGAAAAACATGGCGTTTTTGAATGCCCTGATATACTGTCTACTGGGTGGCATCTTAGTCCATAGGGTGTACGGAAAATCCATGTGACCCAAAACAAAATGGCACCTCACAGGTTTCGCACCATTTCACTTGAAAGAGACCTTAACTTCAACCGTATTAATCGGAATGTATCAGATCGCAAAAGTAGGGAGGATGGAGCAGGATGTTTGTTTGCCGAGCGATATTTTAATCAAAAGTGTGTATTTGCCTAAATTTATTGAAAAGAATTACAAATCCAGAATAACTTGTGCTGTATTTTTAACCGCTCAGCAAGAACCGCTACACTTTTTGTTGCATCTGAAAGTTGATGATGTGTTCTGCGCCGTGAAAAGCCGTTTGAATATGTGACGTAGAAGGGCCTATATTCTTATTGCGGTAAGTACGCGTGTACCGGAAATCTTGCGGGGAAATTCCTTGCTTCTGCTTGCAAAGTTAACTTCATTCCTCAGTTTGTTTGTACCGGCAGATTCGGGTGCACCGGCGGATATCTGAAGCATCTCTGGAGTCCTGTGGTCTAAGATGCACCAGATTGGCTCCAGAACTCCGTCATCGACAGCCATAGAAGCACAATAAAACACCTAATGCACTGTGGCATCCACGGTAACTCATGAACTTCTTTTAAAGTCATTTTTACGCCCAGCACAGTAACGTTCCTAAAACCACTGAGACAATTGCCAGTCTTTTAGAGTTCCCTGTATGTAGACAGAAACAACTAGACAGTATTGCCACACTGACTTTGTAACTGTTTATCACAACCCCATTTTTTTCTCTGTGTTAATCTGCATTCTCCTCTCAGTACTGATGTTTTTCCCTTTTGTGTTCCAGTTACGCCTAAATTCACCTATATTGCTTTTCCAGCTTTAATTCCTTTCACTGGTGTCCTTTCTACTCTAGTGCACTCGCCACTAGCGTCACATCAGGTGGCTTTGCTTGAGACAGTGACTGCAAAGCGTCCTCAAGCTTCCTTTTATAATTGAAGGGATATTCTGAACTTTTTCAAGTATGTCATTTCTGCCAAAAATATCACAGGATTAATGGTTCAGCAATGATCAAAATGCCTCTGAAAAGGGCAGCTGATTCTGACGCATTTTAATCGGACTACTGGCAGCTGTTTCCCTGCAGACCTGCACCAGACATCTCAAAGAAACAAATGATTTGATAACGTATTTAGGACCCTTGGTAGACATCACTATCCTACGAATCTTTAAAAGGGCTGAGGTAATTTTATAACATACTCACATGCATAAATAACCCTTGAAACTAAATTAAATGACCTTTCAGTTGGTTCTGTTTATTAAGTTGTTCAAATAACTTAGGCATGAAATGAAACTCAATGACTAAGCCAGTGTGCTCAGCCAAATAAAGGCGAAACTGAGAGCAACTTCTCAGAAAATATTTCGTCACCATTTTTTAATAAGAACAGGTAACCTTACTAACTTGAGCTCCGTGGCATCAAAATATCATGTAAGATTTAATATCTAGTGAATTTGAGTAAGGTGAGTAACAAGCAGAACCCTGGTTCCTTCACAAAGAATAAAGATGATCTCCAGTAACAATCGGTTAGACGTTTATCCACACAGAACTGCTCATAATGTTAGTGGAAATGTCTGACATTCAATTAAACATCCTGTTCCTCTTAAGCTTCATCATGTAGGAAAGGACCGGAGTTTCCAGTAGTCGTATCCCTAACATGAAAAATGAATTATGCGCACGTGAACATTATACTCATTTGGGGGGGTATTCGGTGTTAACTTCGTGTGGCGCATTCAGTAAAAATTTGTGGAAACAACTTCATGCGATACTTATTTGATTTGCAAAAATGAATGAAAATATAAACTTTTCTGTCACTTCGAGTAATTTGTCCTGATAACTGATTAAACTGTAAGCAGTTTCCGGGGGTCAGAAAACATTAGTTTTTTGGAGTGCAATTACTTTAACAGGAGGTAACTTTCCAAATCAATCTGATATGGAACTGTGAATTCGGCCTAAAAGAGTTAAGCTTTTGCATACCTCGCTCGATGTCATCCTGAATAAACCACTTGCGGCGAATCGTTTCCGCTTTAATTCTTCTTCTTGTCGGCGTTTCCAGTTTTATTTTATTCTGGTATTTAATAACATCTAGTGTACTACCATATTCCCAAGCGCCATTCAGTCCCAGCAATTGTACATTCTTCAAGACGGCCAGGAAGGGAGTATAAATTTAGAAAATTCGTTCTTGTTGGCTGTTGTTGGCTGCTGCTTAACCCAATTCCTACACAGTAACTTAAATAGCATAACTTACTTTTTAGTTTTAACCAGTTTAACTCCTGCACCTGGCTCTATAGTCTGGCATGCTGATGGGCCATGTTAAAACTGTAAAGTCACACATGCATGATAAAGTAGGGCAGTTTCAAGCAACTGTGAAATTTGGTATATTTGTTGCACGGAAACCGAATTACATTTTCTACTCCCCGTATAAACATATTTCTCCTTTACCTAAACGATTAAAAAAGGTTTGTAGTATACTTGTGATTGTAACGTTAGCACAAATAATGACCTATCCAATAAACACTTTAAATTGGACTCCTACTTGCAAATGCCAGGTGAAACTGGCTTTCTTCAGTGCTTGGAGATTCTTAGAAGAACCGCCTCAGTCTACTGATCATGCGCAATTTTGCCCAAACTGTGAGCAACCTTTGGGCTAAAAATGTGTAGTGTTTATATTGCTAAACAATAATGATTTGACGAATACTGTTTCCTTCACTCAGAGATATACTGCAAAACAAAAAGAATTTCCGATCATTGTGAATCAAAAACGAAATAAGGAGCTGCATGCAAAAACACAAAGGTTTCCTTCACTTTCATTTTCCATGGAACTCTCCTGACAGAATTCATAAAAAATGGTATCTCTTATTGCTTTTTCGTTGCTTTCTTTTTTCCGAGCCGTTGTCAACATTTTCCTCATGAAATCATTAGTGACAGCTGAAGGGTAAACGGGTCATCTTTTTGAAAATCCAGAGTTAGATGGCTGAAAAACTTTTTCTCACCCTTGAACAAGTTAAGGCGCGCCCTTCTTAAAATTTATTTTCCAAGAGTACGTACATGCTCAAAGTCAAAATATTATTGCTTCTTATACTGACTACCCAAATTATGCGGAGATGCGGCCACTGATGAAACCAACAAATTTAAAAAACAGTGTATGCGAACTACTAATGTAAACGTAATGGCGGAAGCTGTTATTAAACATTCCTTAATCCAAAAACAGGTTTATTTGCAAAACGACGATTACAGTGTTGTTGGATATTTTTGCAATGCTCTTTTATCCAATTTGGTCGGTGAAATACTTTCGAAAGTGTACGAGTTACAGAAAGACTTTGGAATTATCTAAGGGCCGCACGAGTTGGAGAATTCCAGAAAAAATGTCAAACCTTAATCGCAATTTTATGATGAATACCGTGAACATACAAAATTCTAATAATACTAATAGCCGGTATGTCAAGCTGTCTAGAAATAAACCACTGCCATAGTTTTGAAGACAGTGCTTCTCAAATGCAAGCCAAACTGATTTATTGAGTGAATTCATTAGAATTCTTGTGCACAAAGAATTCCAGTACTTTTAAAACTAAGCCCGACTGTCCAGATGCAACAATACTTGCCATCGGCCTCAACCCACTGACGCAGGTAATGAAGTTTCTTGCCGATCCAATATGTCATGTATACAGCTTTTCTTGTTATTGCTGGTTTATTAGTCTTGTCACTTTTTCGTCCCCCTCAACTGGATTATCACTCAAACTTAAGGCTATCTGTGAGTGAATGTTTGACCAACTATGTCCATTTTTAGAACTCAAATTTGAAAAGCTTCAACCGCCGTTGAATAAGTGAAATCTGGTGGCTTATACTTTTTATTTTTACTTCCGTCGAAAGCTGGGAATAATGAGTCAAAATTTTGTTCTTCAAATGGTGCTTTCACTTCTTAGCTTGCTATTTCAGTTTGCATTTTCTACCCATTGTTCTTCAAAAAGGTTTTCCATAATTAACTTTACTACGCATGTGGTTTTTTAGTCGTGTCATGTGAAATTTTGACGCACTAGCCACCATGCTCAACCACAAACAACAAATGCTGTCCACTGGCTCCGCTGCTATCATGGTTTGTGCAAAAAGACGAGAGCGAATTCCACGTAATTGGTAGAGTTTTGTGTTACAGCCAGCCAGTACCGCATAAATATACATCAAATGTACATTTTCAAACTTTTTACAGCAACATTTTGAGGTTGATTACTTGCTTGGAGCTCAGTTATGTTAACCCAAACTTAATTAGAACACTATGTTGTTATAGCAGTGTTTCCTTAAGGTTCTATTCAATTGCTTCAATTGCTAAACAGCGCGAATTACTTGTTGAAAGTCATGAACGGTGATCCTGCATTTGGCTATCATTTATTTTTCTAGGGGTTTTGTGGCGTATAGCTGCAACGTAACGATAAATTTTGTTCCGTTTGCTATTTTACCTTCATTTTCTAGGAATCAGAGGCAATTACTGGGTTCTTCAGAGCCACGCTTATAATGGCGCTACAGGGAATTGGTGAGGAGGAGTTTAACAGTCATAGATAGCATTAAAAGCAGTGTAAAACATAAAACAAAAACAAACTTTGTGTTTGATTAAGGAGTAAGCAACTCAAAGAATTGGACAAATTACTTAGAGAACAAAAGACTAGTCAGGCAGACAAGATACATTTATTTACATCAAATGTTTGGTAGGAAGTACGTAAATGACAGATATGTCAAAAATCCTTTTACTTAGTCAGAAACCAGGCGCACCATTTTCAAATGCTCTTGTTTGATACAACTAGTGTACCATTGGAAGCAAACTGATCTGATTTTCGTAAATTTAAACACGACTTTGGAAGTAATTGTCGGGATAAATGCATGTAACACAAATTTATTGAGCAACAAACACGACTTAAAGCACTCCAAACAAATTTGACCATAGAGCTCATTCCGACTAACAATCACGGTTATTCTTGCTCACTCTTGTAGGGTTTTTAAAGCTTTTGGAATAGAAAACGAATGATAGTAAATCCCTAGTTAACGAAATTACATTTAATCGTAGAAACAATTTTTTCTGCACCAGTTATTTGAAACATCAATGTGTTTCGTCAGACAACAGAGTAACAGATTTACCGTTGTGAAATGTTATTCATGTTTACCGGAGAAGTCATTTCCTGCTTCGGCCAACATTTCCATCAGGTTTTCTAGCAAAAACATTCCTTTAAATAACACTCTGTAAAATCTACACTATTAAATATCCACCTTTGATAAGATCTGCGAGCAAAGTCTACTCTTGCTTTGGGACTGTAATCGGAGTGGCTGCTTATTAATATTTTTAATGATCCGCTGAATTGGTAGAAAATCAAGTCACGTTTTGCTTTAGGACGGAACATGTGGAGAGTCCACCAGTATTATGTGATAAACGGATAAATGTTTTGTGGTTTGCGGATAAACTGTGTAGGAAATTGGGTGAGTGAATTGTGCCACAGTTTTAAGCTGACGACATTGAAACATTTAAAATTATCACATCATCCAGAGCGGAAAATATAAAAATGGCGCATTGGGGAAGCACTTTCCTGTAAAATTTTCAGAGGAAAGTGCTTGAATCGATCTGTCGCATAAAACAGGATAACGGATGAAATAAAACGTGCATTTGTGGAACTTATTTTTGTATTGCAATTGCGTGACATCTTTGTTAGGCTGAAATATCACAAACAACTTGAAATTTTTCTCTCACTTAGTAACGAATACCGAAGAGATCAATTACTATGGCTAATGCCTTTGCTGCTGTATCTAAATTTGGGCAGTAATGTATCTCTTACGATACCAAAACAGCCTTTTGAATAGGATGTAAGTGTTACCACTCGAGATGTGCACCATATTTGAATACACTTTACACGGTTTATAACATCTCATGGCAATTTTTGCCATTTTGGAAAAGATTTGTTGGTGTTAGCGTTACTACTATCACGTACATGACTTTCAAATCTTTAGGTCCTACAAAATGAGCTCTACAATCTTCTGCTGCCGAATACCTTTCAAGGTACAGGAACAAGTTCGAGAAAATTAATTCCGGTGTAATAAAATTTTATCAGATGTAAACATAGCCTTAGGTAAAAAAAGTTTTTCAACACTTATAACAATAAGCTGTTGGCCCAACAAACACATTATAAACCGAAACACATAAGGGAGAGCTGTGGGGACAAACATGCTGTTGTGAGAGCGCTAGCGTGTCGTACAATCGCACTCAAACCGCAAAACACTTTAGCTGGCGGATGTGGTAGTTCGGGCCATAAACAAAATTTACTGTGTGGAATACAGTGGTGGTTGACAGTTCACTTATTGGACCAGGAATTGGATATCCACAGAAAGATAATAAACATCAAGAGTGAACCGGCGTTCACACTGGACTACTTGAAGGATCTAATTTTTTGTCGAATACCAGTACACAGTCTTCGGTTGCAAAGTGTTTAGAAGGACTATTTTAATTTTTTCACCTACTTACAGCCAACCAAAGTTACAATTTAGCAAAACTAACTTACTTTCAAAATTATTTGTCACACCTTGTGGTTTTTGGCGTGCATTTTAGGACCGTTAAAAACTTTTGAAATGTTGAAATCAAAATGTATTCTCTGGAAACCAGTACCGAAACTTTTGCTTTTTTAAACGGTAAAAAATTGTGACCCTACTTCATTCGAAGGTGATCTCAGAATGGCTTGGAATATGATAGCACCTACTCACACTTTTTAACACGGCAAACAACTTCAGGTCGATATTTCTTTTCCTTTGTAAAATCAGAAGCAGCTCATGAGTGGTCAGCTAGATTATTTCTCTAATTTGTCTAGAAACACCTATCAAATTTGGGACCAAACCTAAGCACTTCACTTCACTTCTGACTCCACGCAATAAGCGTCCAGATGTCTGACTCTCTTAATGTGTGGAGTTACTGAATATAACTTTGCCGAAAGCTACGAGGATGCCTCATCATTTCATTTCCTGCAAACATCCTTTCTCTGAATGGGAGAAAGTTGTTAACAACAGATGGATTTCCCATTAAACTGGTTCAAATGCTGGTACCATCCACTTAGTTTCTGAAGGGCCGTAACTTGGTAACCAAAGTCCTCTTCATAAAGGGTCTGGACAATAAGACTAGAAAAAACGGTGAGCATTCGAGGAAAAGTCCTTCGAACGATTTTAACATCTCAGTAATGGACTCTGAACGTCTCTAGTAGGCTCGCTGATCGGCTCTCAAACACATGGTTTACGAGATTTTCTAGTCTTGGTTTTAAGGAGGGTAAAGTAATGGATAAATTATCAACAGGTAATTTATAATTGCTTACCTAATTTCGATACTAAGCATTCGCCAAAATTGGGATATCATATATGGCCACACAGCCTACGTGAACTCCTGAAAATCGTCAGCTCTATGTTGAGTTTCTGAAGGAAGATGGGCTCACGACGTTTGGTGTCTAAGTTGCATCGCTCCAAAATATGAAACATTATTGTCAAGTTATTGTATGGTGATACGCTCCTCATATCTTACGTCCAGATTTATGCAACACTAGACTGGTTAGTGCGATATTGTGGCACCAGTCAGAGAGGCGATGGACTGGTTAATAGGAAAACCATTTTTAAAAGCACTAAGATACCTTGAGCTCTTTTCTTCCTGCGGATGGAATGGAAACTGTGGAGTATGGTCGATAGCATCGTCAAGATAGTTTTACTGATAAATAATACAAAATAATGGTGATTGAACGAAAATATCGCTACACCGCGCATTTTAAACCACTTACAACCCATTCTTGAGGATTTTGGATTTAAACAACTGCAGTGCCTGCTTGCTTACGTTTTGATTCCTAGTGGGATTCATCAACGTATGCAAAAATGTTGTATAATTTTCATCGCTTCTCTGCATGGAGACTCTTGTTTGAAAAGATAAGAACAGGTCCTCAGGTCCATCCATAAGTGCGACACCTATTTTCGTAACACACACGGAGGCCAAGGTTGCGCTATCGTGAAACCATAATCAGCTCTTGAAATATGTATCAGTTTGAAAAAAAACGGCATAATACTTAGTTAATTGGGAGAGGTATGCCAGACTTTCCATGACTATGTTTACTGAACAACAAAATAGCACAAAAATATTGGGCTAGCTTTATCAGGTTCTCCGTATTTAAATCCCATTTATTTATTTAACACATTTTTGTGACCAAATCTACCCACGTTTATATCTATCCATCTAATAATCTAGTTAAGCATATCAACTTTCCTGTGCTACATGGATAGCGGCGTGATATCGGTATTTGTAAGGCGGAGCAGTTGTCCAGTTTCTCAGACAGATGATTTTGATAGGATTTTGGTTTTACGAAGTGGATAAATGAAGTTGTTCCGTAAGCAGATGTGAGAATTTTGCAATTATCTGTCACATAGATAGTGGTTTCAAAATCGTGACCGATGGAAGTAACAGTCACCTGCGCTTGCATCTTTCTGAAAATGAATTTCCATGTTGAGCGTCGCAATTCACGGAAAACAACTATCAAAACATCTTGGTTCTATAATTCCGTGAATCTTGACCGTATCGCTATTTCTCAGAAGATAAATGTCTCACTTGCTAATATGTTTGCCTCGCTTAAAGGCCGGTCTTTCCACAAGAAAAGCGATCAACCTGAATGCCTTAATTTGGAGTCGCATTGGCCAGCATCTGCTGACAAATAAACCGTATAATTGAATTCGGCAGAACCGTTCATTTGATGCGTGCAGTCTGTTAACTGGAACTGTATTATACCTTAAGGGAGGATGGATGCAATATAAGCTTACTAATGCCCTATTCTGGCATCTAAACAGCCAGCGGCGTTGTAACCACCAGTTGTTTGTGTGTGCATGTGTGGGTTTCAAATCATATTGAATTAAGTGTCTGTCTTGTGTTGACATAAATCGCACAATTTGGCAGATCAATTCACTTCAAACGAAGCCTGTGGAGATGGAGTGATCAGTGCCATTGAACAGATATTGGTAAATAAGTTTCTCATTTTTCCTTTTGGTTGCACCGCCTTTTACCCCCAAAGCGACTCATCCACCTGAGACACAAGGGCCGATTACGTGGCTCATTCGATAGCTGGTGTCTTGCGTTGATTTCATAGCACAGCTTCACAATTATCGCAAACGCCGGAAGAAAAACTTATTTTAAGAAACCCCACACTGTTGTCCAGCAACCTAGAATCTTTAACTTTTAATAAGGCTCCATCGTTCTTGAGGGTTAAAATGCTGATTTACTTGATGTTCTCAAGCGGAGAGTCCGCCAGATTGTCCGACAAAACTACACATAGGTGAAAGAAAACCCGTTACTTATGCGTCCACGGTCAGTTCGGTTCATACTGCAGCATACTCCTAAATGGGCGCAAATTAATATTTTAGGTAGCCTGCGGTTGCTTCAGGCATTTTTGACCAGTTTGTTTATGGCGCAGAATAAAACTGGCTGATGCAATCACATTGAATTATTTCATCTCATCTGACAATTTGTTTCCTGATGTATGTGTGCCGCACCACTAAGTACTTCTTGCGCAGCAGTTTACTCCTCTAGAAACTTGTAGCGATACGTAAGATCTCGGCTAATGTTGTGCTTCATTTAAAGTTGACCGGTCGCTCTACCAGCCCACTACCGGTTTTGCTTTTACAAAGAATTTAAGTTGAGCATAGTTTCAGAGTTTCAGATAATTATAATCATAATCGTAAACTGCGTGTCTGTAGATTTTAACGCCTTTTGGCCAACTGAGATTGTGTTCAGTTGTGACTTAAATGAAACTCAAATAAATCCCTCGTTAATGGCATTCTGTATCCACACTTTGAAATTACTAGTCCAGTAATCCTGAAATTTGTTGTGTTGCGGAGGTCATACTGGTATAGTAATTTTGTTTTGTTGCTATTTACTTAAAACAGCTTATTCGGGTGTACGTAAACTTTAATTAAAAACGGTTCCTTTCTCTGTCTTTTTCGCACAAAAACGATTTTTATCTGTAGACAGTCAACTCCAAATTCAACTACATTTTGCTCCACATGATGACAACGCAACCCTGACAGTGGTAAAGTTGCTAGGTACACTGTATGAAAATCAGTTCCATATATCAACAAAACAACCCGAAACTCGTGGGTTAATTGTGCGCAGATATGACGCATCGCAGTAAGTTGGTGTTTATTCAACACAGGTGAATATTTTATCGAGTCTTTGAAATTGCAGAATAATCAGTGTTTAAGAAATTTAGGCTTATGGATGTTTTCGTGGGAAAAAAAACTGTGGCTTACAATTATCATACTTGAATGAACATGCCCTCATTTTCGGTGTCTCTCGAAGTGACTTCTTGGGCTGGAATCTGCACCATTAGGAGAGTTGCTAAACGGCAGGTAAAAACTAATAGAGATGATGACTCGTAGGCCAGAATTTTTACACGCATAAAGTATAAACACATCGTTGAATTCTGAAAACTCGTCGATAAATGCATTCTCTAGTTCTTTAATGTAAAACAGCGGTCAGACGCGGGCTCCAAAACGTAAATGAGGTCAGACACGCCGTGTCAGTCCTGCTGCCAAAAACTTGACATTTTGTTTACTTACCTCTAGGAGAACTGGTAACAAAATGTATCGATAAGAATAGCTCACCTTTACTGGAGCAAAGCGGGTTTACAGTAACTTTCTCAATGTTAGCTTGCTTCTGAAACGCTATCTGATACGGGCAACATTGCTCACAGCGCGCTAAATATCTTTACATATCCTAACTGCACTGAGGAGCAGAGAAGCACTATTCTTGCAGCCTGAGAATGAGTCTCAAGCCGGCATTGGAGTTAAAAGCAGAAATATTTGAACGCGTAGAGCTATTCGGCCACGACCCATGATCTTGCAGTCTGGGTGCTTCTTGAATTGCCATAGGTACTGTATCAGTTTCACCAAATTGCAGAGCAATACCGAAAGTATCGTGTGCTGACAGATTCATAGCAAAGCTATCTGCAAACAGTCCTTCTGGCTACTGCAAACCTACGACGCATGTCATCACGTCTGTTGAGCTGCTCTCCAAATATCCAAAGGGATCATTCGACTGCTTAGCTTTGAACACTGTGTCCCACCTTATTAGCAGAGGACTGCAGACAGGGCAAAGCGTGGAGCCTTAAGTTACTCAAATTTATGCCATGAATTTGTGCAAATAGGCGTAAGAGTCAAACAAACAATAAGAACCTGAGTCAAAATTCAATGAACTAGTTTTTATGCCAAATAAGTGGGGTGGTACTTCTCATTTGATCTTTTTGATCTCATAAACCTTTGAGATGGTTGTGTGATTCGTTAAGACAGTTGGTTTAAAAACCACAATTTTTAAGCCAAAACCACGCAAATCGCCGGACTCTGCTGTTTAGATGACAGAAGCAGGTAAGCATGTCACCTGCACAAAACGAACCATACCGACGTATTGTATTTCATACTATTTGTCCACCAACCG
>SJOL01004305.1:110347-137843 GCA_004794785.1 Opisthorchis felineus | reverse complement strand
TATATATATATATGGAAGATATATGCGAGAATGCACTTGCTGTCCTCATCATGGTACCAAAACTACTTTTCAGCTTTTACAATGGAATGTAAAACTCATGCCTCCTAGTGAAAAGTATATTCATGTGGGGTGGTCTGGTCCTTACTGATGCCTTTTCTGGACGCTTCTGTGAGTGGCCACTAGTAATGAGGTTGGGCGTGGCATTGGAGAAATTCCGATAAACATAGTTAATCTTCGTTTATGATATGATGACAATAGAAAGTTATACCAGCACGTTTCTCGATTCATCGTTGCCAACAGCAGCATGTTGTTTTTCTTTAAACACATCATCCGAGAGGAGCACAGTTATGACTGACACGCATGTGCACGCGTGAGTAATTTCCAGCGCACACTCACACCGTTAGATAAGCAATCGTTTGAAATCTAATACATCACAGTATATTATCATCTTTTTGAAAACGGAATAATAGAAAATAAGGAAACTACTTACATTTAGATGGCACTGGACATGTGCCAAATTAGCCGGATTGACAAAAACAAACCGTACATGCTAAGCCATAACATTCAAACGTGCATTCCTATGGATGAGGATAGGAACTTTTGGACCCATTTAACTTAAAGCATTATCGAAATAAGCAAGACCGGAAAATGGAAACAGATAATCAGCCTTGAAGCACTTAAGTAGAATGTTCGAACAAGGTGGGGAAATTTGGTTCAAAGAACCCAACAAATACTGTTCATCAGTTGCCAAAATCTTGCCAAAGAATTCGTCAAAGATGAGTTTAATACGTTACTTCAATACCCAAACCGGGCTGCGTTACGTTTTAACCGTGAAAAGTACGGTAAAATGTATATGATGAGAAAACTGGCCAAGATTGAAATTACTGGTAACTTTGACCAGTAGAATATCGGTCGAGTGATGATCACAAAAAGGAGCCTAATTCAAACTTCTTGATTTATTAAATCTGCAATTATTATCTGCAGTTGGCTATCAACTGCATTGACATATTCACACGCGTAATAATCAGGAAACGCAAATAACACACAAGAGTGACACAACAAGAAACCCATACAGGGTTTCTTTCGAGACCGTCAGTGGCAACTAAAACTGTAGGCTAGGTCGCATCCCCCTCTCCCCAGACCACAATAATTTGAGTGAATTAGTATACACAGGTTTGCTATAATTAGAGTCAAAATTGCTCACTATTCCTGTAACGGTGACAAATACACAACGCAGATGGTATCCGAACTATTCCGCCTTCCTCAAACACTTTTACTTCTCTGTATAGTGTTTCTTCAACTGCTACCTGTAGTATTCCGTGAGTTGATTGCTGACGTGATGTGCCTGTGGAAAATTACAGGTATCAAAACAAAACTGTCAAGATGCTATTTACGTTTGAGTAATGCAGTGGTCGCGCGTTGAGCTGATGGGAAATATTATAGTTCTGATCAGCTCCATCACTGTTTTTTCTGCCGTATCTAATAAAATTCCACAGGACGCATCATTGGACGAAAGCAATGTAACCAGAGAGATGCTGTAGTACTTCCCGATCGTATGTGTCGTTTCTCAATGGACTTTGACTCCAAACTGCGACAATTACAGTGGAGAACGAGCAAATGTTACGCTCCGCCGCCATAGTTTATCGGCGTCTAAATGTAAGAAGAAGTTCGGAGAAGTGCTTGCGCAATCTGTCGGTTACGCGTTCGTGGTGTGCAAATGTGTACACGCCCGTTCACACTGGGACACTAGCAAGCGTGGTCGTCGGTATGTTGACTGTTATCCACATAATGACCCAATGCACTTGTGTTGCGGTATGCAGATTTCGACCGCCGGTCGTTCATGTGTGTGGTTCCCCACGACGTTTGCCTAGTTATAATTAGGTTCACCCTGCAGCATTAGCACGAACTGCGATAGCCCGACTGGTGACTGTACGCCAGGAATCGCCAATTTGACGAGAAGAAGAAAAAATTAGGTTTTGGTTTGTTGAGGCGTTTTAAGTCGTTCATGGGAATCCGCGACTATGCCCGGAAAAACTATGAAATCGACCTGACAAGTGATGATGTTCGGGTCCTGCGCGATAAGTTGCGTCGCCTGGACAGTCCTGTTTGCGATCTGCGGGGTATCTGAAAGGCCTTGTGCAAACATGGACCCATGGCAGTGTCTGTGATTATAGCAGTTCGAATGTTCTATCATTCACTTCTGCGTGGCTGCGAATTTCGTCTGCGAAGTACGTTGACGTGGTGCAAGTAGATTCAGCGTATCAATGTAACGGAAGTGGTTGCCACCTGTGACATTTGGTAGTCACCGATTGCAGTAGTGTTGGTCGGAGTGTGTTATCTCCTTTATCCGTAGTGAGTCGCAGGAATGTTATGAAAATGCGGTTTCGTATTTTGTGCGAATGATATCAGTAGCGCCTAACGCCGCTGTCATTTTTTGTTCTTTTCACGTCTTACAAAGTTTCTGGGCAAGGATTAACAAGCTTAGGGAAGTGACTCACACAGATCAAGTTGTATTTGCTTTGGTCCAAGCGAATAGTGCAGTGTAGGGAAGCAAGTGAAGTTGAGGCCTTTGGCACCAATATCAGAAGCCGGAACCAGGAATAGTGGTCCAACCTGGATACCTTGACGAAGCATGCCCGGAAGCTTACTGCGAACCACCACGCAGAATAGTACCGTGGCACTGCACCGTAAGAAGGAGTCAATGGTGTCATACATTGGCACTGATGTCTGCGGTGTCTGCAATTATTCGGGGAGTGGCTGTGAGGGGTGAAGATTAGACTGGGTACAATGCGACAATTGTCACGTGTAGCTGCATTGCAGTAAAATCAGTAGCTCGCTCGACAGGCCGACGTTCTTGTGTCCCATGTGTGACAAACACAACCGAATTTCGGGGTGTGCTCCCTACGTGAATCGAATTAGGAGAGCCAAGATAACTTGTCCCTAAATTATTTCCATGTGTGTTAACTTTCATGTCTTATTGGATGTGTGGGTGGCGGGTGATTTTTTCGCCGTAAAATTCATCCTCTCCTCAACATGGTGCGGCAGTGGGAACCAGTGTGGGTCTTTCGCGCTAGCTGGGCGAAAAGAGTTCTGATCATTATTCTTTCGCCGGTCATTGCTACTTGCTCCCCTTTCCTTCTTGTCTTCAGGTACGGGTGTTGAAATTGGATGCGTCCGTATTTGCATTGCAAACGTTATTAGCAAAACCTCGCTTTCCCGAAACATTTTCTTCATATTTCCCGACAACGCAAGCGTGAGGAAAATCAAGGCATCCAGGCCTTGAGTTGAAGAAAAGTTGACGTAGGTGTCCAAAAAGTAGGATTGACTTAAACTTGAAAGAACATCTTCCGTCGTGCTTGCAAGTGAGTGACACTACTGGTATATACTGCTCGCTCCGCAAAGGTGACCATTTCAGAATGTGTCCACCTTATTCTGCGGCTAACAGGTATGCAGTTACCGAGCGGTAAACAGTAACCGGATTAATAGATTGGTCGGAAGATCTAGTGCCTTCAGGCTGAAAGAGTGTAGCATCTTTGAGCAACTGACAAGGCGTATATTTACACATTTGGCCCTTGTACCGGCAAACATGTTTCGCCGCATGTGGTTAGATTAGAACATCAAGCCTTTGACCGAGGGCCATGGCCTTCAGAATACTTAGGCGCCATTTGTCGCAGAAGACTAAAACTAGTTAAAACTGGAGTAGTAACCACTAGTTTTGTGGCATTTAAATTATTAACTTTATTAATGGCGACAGTACGCCTACTAATCACTCTTCATTTGTTTTATACTGGTATTTACGACCAAGACGCACGATGATATACGTCAGAAGCAGGCCGTGGCAAACTGCTGCAAATAACAATGTCGCTACCGTAAATACACCAGGGAAATAGTTCTCCGTGTAATTTTTCCTCATTTACCACCCCATGATGAATCACTGCTGTTTTCAAGAGGGCCAATCATAAGTCTACGTGATCACCCCTATACAAATCGAAAGTAACGTGCGGTAACCACTGCAATTTCAGCGGTGAGATTTTCAGTCCTCTCGACTTGGAGGTATTTTGGATTGCCAATCACAGGTCAGGATTCATACTATATCAGTTTTGGAATTAGCTTTTACAGTTAATAATGTACTGAATAACGGCTTCGCTACAGACAACATACTCAGTAAATGTAGTCATAAATGAAATTTAGATAGTTGAGTTTAGCTGACCTCGAGCCTTTTTGGATTTGAAGAGCTCATCCAGCATCATCCACCTTGTGACTGACATCTAATCTCAGGTTCTGAGTTCTATTAATAATGGGTGTGATTAAAATTGACCTTAGCTGTCCTGCACATGTTTTCTTCGGCGCTGCCATACACTTCTGGCGGTGGCTTAAATTTCCTCCATTAAAAACGGTCTATGTGAAATTTGCCCTACATCATGTTTTTGCTTGCCGTGCGTATCGCGATACGCTAGACCTGTTCGGGAAGCTAAGCCTTCTTCAACTTCAAAACTTTGCTCATAATTAAAAAAACGAAACGTTTTCGTCAAAACTTTGGGAAAATGACAGGAGCAGACAAAGAATGATCGGCTGACCATAGAATGCCCTATCTAGGACTGGTACAGCATGCCGATCGATACACCAGTAGTTAAAGTACTAGTGATTGTAGGTAATAGGCGTAGCCACGGGCGAACGCTCACGAACGTCATTAGTCGTAGTTAAGGGCCGAAAGCGCGCGGTTCCTCGTCTAAAAATGAGTTCAGCATTAATAGATTTAGTAGGGGATATATGGATTAGGGTGAGTACTGACCAAGAATATGCTACCACGGCAACTGGAGTTCGTCGTTCTAAGCAGCTTTTGAGCATTCATACGTTTGTATCTTAGTATTGGATAGCCGAATTTGTGTTTGTGAGATTAGAGGCAACCAAATTCCAGGGTACATTTTTGCGTATCAGGCAGCTAGGTGACAAAGGGGTTTTCGTATGTGTCGAGCATATCTTGTTGCCCCTTCACCATGCCATCTCAAATTGAGGCATTTTCGTTGCACAGCTGGACACTGAAGACGCATTACAGAATTGAAGGCACCTTTTATTTTGTTGATTATATGACTATTACCTCATAATTCATGTAGCAAAGAAAAACGGGCTGATATGTAGAAAACACATTAGGCGGCGTTTCAACTTGGAAGCGATAAGCGTCACAGAAGCAGGTAAATTTGAACGAAGCTGCTCCCCTACGCTGAAAAAATCATTTAACAGATAAAACAAAAAATGAAATAAAGTGGAAGTCACTGATAGCTCAAAACAGTAGCTTGGGTCTTTATGAGCACTAGATCATGTATTCTACCTGAACCTTGACGCCGAGAAATCCCTAAAATAAACTGATAGGCTCAGCATTCAATATGTTTTGGTTAGCCCAAAAAACGTAAATCTTCGGCCTTCCCAGAAGCCTTTGACTCAGGATGTTTTTACTTGCCTTTTGCGGACTCTCCGTGTAGCTGTAGGTCTTACACACTAAAAGCACCTAGCTTCTCACAAAATGGTAGACAATTATGGACAATTATTATTAGATAATTATGAGGGATTCACTGAATAATCCCGAGGAGATTATGTATTAAGCCTTATGCAAATAAGGTAACAGTCCTTGTGTTTCCGTTTGCCTTATCCTAATGAACACAAACCGTATCTGCTTGTATGGAATTAGGTATCTGTTTCGCGGCCACACGTGGAGAAGAAGGCTAACTTTATTGAATACTGCCGCTGTCTGTACGGAGACTGGAGGCTACGTGTAATGTCAGCGTCTTATATGTGTTTCTGTTCCAAAGCCTTACGAAATGAGTGGGCATATTTAATGTGGTAATTGAATCTTTGAGCACAAATGTTTCGTCGATTTGTGTTTGATCGACACACTCCTGCTTGAAGTGCTGGATCATATACCAGCTTCACGACTGAAGAACTGGAAAAACATCCAGAGATTTATGGTTGGTATCAAACCATGTTTCAAATCTATTGGACGTGTCAAGACAAAACACTACGAAATGAAACATAGAAATACATCCCATCCTTTCAATCTCCTGGAATGCAGGTACACCGACAAAGTTTTGCGGCTGAGATTTTAGGACCCGGTTGTCCTGCACCGGCAAGACTTATAGGGACTTAAAGTTAACAGCCTTCAAGGAAGCAGCCAGGTACGGGTTGTTTTGAAGTTTTGTCTTTCTCATACTACACAAACTAGATTGTCATTTTATACATTGCAAACAATCGCTTTCTTTGTGTGTAAATGGAAAAGTCATCTGTTATTTCGGCAATATGGTATGCATTCTCTCCTGAAAGGTGATGCTTGCTTCAATCTTGTCTAATAGGGACCTAGTTTTATCATCCCGTTTTCTTTTAGCTTACAAAGCGAATTTCGTGAGACCTTAATCAATACACGCTCCCAAATACTCGACGATGTGCATTTATGTGCACGTGACCGAGTGGTCAACCGTCTCGAGTAGCGTACGTGTAGTCCTCTGCCAACGACACCTAGCATGAGACCAAGCCATTGTCACTATATAGTCAGTATTTGACCAGTTTCGACAAAGTGCAGTCCTCGTCGAGTTTTCCATGTAACATCAGCACCTAAACCTGAGGAAATATGCCATGTCTCAGCATACTTCACCAGTGTCCACATTGGTTTAATCGCTATCCCATTTCCACTTCCCTACGGCGCAGTGATTCAGCTGATTTTATCATGTTATCGATCTCAGACTTACACCATGGAGGTGGCAGACTATGCCGGACACGTTTTCAAACTGTCCCATTGCAGTTGCTGTACATGACTAAGATTAGCGAACCTTCGAAATTAGCAGTGCTGCACAGCCTTGTACGGAAAGTTGTATAGTGTTACACTTCTGCAAGGTCTTCTATATACTCATGCTTACTTTCTAATCTGCTTCATGGGATCACTCATGGGGACGCTTTGTCTGTTTCATCTACCCGTCCCTGCATTGGTGCTTTTTTCCACAGGTACAGAAATATGCAATTCTGTTCCTGAGAGCACCTCATCGATATTCGTACTGAACCAACGCGCAGCCTCACTGCCACTGTTACTAATGTATAAATTGGTTTGAAATGACCAAATATATATGTGTCATCGGTTGAGTCATTTGAGTATAGTATGTCGGCCTGGATCCAATAAAATTATTTTGAGTACGCAGGTCAAAGCAACGCACACAACAGAAGATATTCCGAGGGGGTTATTGGAACAGCTTGTTTTAATTTGAAGTGCATTTTTGGGACAGATGATGAAAAACAGCCACTGACGCTACGCTACACTCCGCTGCCTAACAAATCATTCATGATGTCGCCTGGAGTTGTGATGAAACGTTTGCAAGTACACTACCTAGTTCAGCTAACAGACCGGCAACCATAGCAGAAGACCGATCGTACCAGTACACTGAAAGGATGCTTGCAGAACATAACAAATTATCCTTCACCTCCACGCACTGGGCCCATTTGCCTCTAACCAAGACGCATAAATGAAATGCACTGTAATGCTTCTGTTCCTATCATTTTGGACAGAATTTCCGTCAGCTTAAGTCAAACTGAAAACGTATTCTCCCTGATAAAGAGAGCTTGAATAACCTTTACCAGTTTTGATTAATTTTTAGGCTGTTTTCGGCCCACTTTTTACCACTGGTCCCATTTGTTTTTCTTATAACATGGCATTAGGCTTGTTAACTCTGATGGTGCAACTTCAACGAATTCCATATCTAGTGTGCAGAGCTATGTATGATTCTGGGCCCCAAATGAAGCAAAACTCGGACCCATTAGCTAACTTAATGTGTGGACTAACCAGAATAATTGCTCCAAGGCTCAAATAAAAGTACACTGACGGGATATTCATTGTTAGAATCAGCGTGCTCATACTGTTTGAAAATGACCTCCGGTGGTTCCTATTTTCTGAATTCTTGGTCGTCGCGATCACGTTGCTTCATTCAAATAGATTGCTTTTCTTGCTTTACAGACAGATGCATTGTTTCGCTCTCTTTATTCCGAAGAACAGCATGTGGACAAACCGCTAGATCTAAGTTGTTGACCTCAAGTAAGTGGACAAAAACCAATGCGCTACAGTCCACTGGTTTGGTTGGGAATGAAATAAACTCTTAAACAAGGGAAAATTGCGTTTAATCTTCGCTGGCCGTGTATAGTCTCCCTCATATGGTAAACTCTGAGGTGTGCTTATATAGGTGTTTTTGCTTGCTTGGGATATCGCGTAGTTGATTCGAATTTCGGACGTTACATGCCAATAGAAACGTGTTTCAGAGCGGTGTACGGAATCGACCTAATTTAACTACTTTGTTTAATTTATATGCAGCTCATAGCGGCTAATTTGTGACTATTTTCATCCGATGCGTTTAAAGGCAAAGACTGGTTGTACTGGTTGTGCAGTGGTCATAACGCCACCATTTATTGTAAACAGTGATATGTCTATCACGCACGCAACAGATGTAGGGTGATATTCACTTGTTTGCATGGACACTCTAAACAGGTTTGAACCATGGTTATTTTGTGCTATGGCACGCACGCAGGCAACGAGTTGCCTGATTGATGTGCCGGCGTAAACTGACTGAAACGCGGCATCCGGGACCCTGCTTCTAGTGAGCCTGTCAAAACAATTTCAAAGCCGTTGAAACAAACATTTATTTAACGCACGCTTGTGAGCAGCAGTAAACATCAAGTTATAAGCTGGAAATGTTTATAAATGTACACTATCTAGAGCGCTAACAACTCAGATTGGTCGTCCGCATGCCGATGTTTCGATTAAGTGCAAGCTAGCAAGCAATATTTCATGTAAACTCACTGCACGGCTGAATTTTTTATAGTATATTTGTGGTATTATGGCTTGCTATATAAATGTGAGTGAATTTGTTCTAAAAACAGTGCACAAAATATTTACCTCCTCCTCATCGTCATCGTCATCATTGACAGAAATATCAGTGTGACAGCGATCAAATCCCCACTGATATTCTCAATTAGAATAGATATTCGAGTGCATAACTATAGCATGCGTGACGCATGAGAATCACTTGATTCGATACTCACAATGGCCAAATACAGACCATCTGACAGTAATGTTCACTCATATTTCAAGTCCGACTCACTGTGACTACTTTCAGTTATTTTCGTAGTGAAATTTAAGACAAAATAAACCAGAAAATTCAAAATGACCTGTCTGTAGTAACTGAGAGTTATTTATCAAAGTGAAGAGGGTAAAAGTGCCTTGTTTTTAAGAAGGCTGCTCTCGATGGTCAACAAGTGGGACAGATTTACCCTGAGAACTTGACGTTAAATCGCCTGTTTTTTACTGTAAGCCAAAGACTAACAGCTGTCAAGGTATTCCACCTCCATCGGATTTACTTCAGAACCGATCAAGCAAACCACCAGTTACAGTTAGAGACAGAGCCACTGGGATAAGATACCCCATGCTTATTCCGGTAAACAAACTGAGTCAGTGTCTGTTAAGTGTATTGTTTGATTAAAATGATATCCGAAGGCTCTCCCAAAGCTTCGTACAGTCCTTTCACGGCCTGGGTCAAAATTGATGGACCCAGAGCGTCATCCTCCGAAGAGTTCGTTAAAAAGAAGGAGGTCACCAGTCGAACATTAACTGTTTTACACTAATGGTTAAATGAATGTGCTCCACACACAGCGTTTCATGCTTCAGGTGTGATGGTATTCAAGTATATTTTAAATGCTTTTATTAGCACCTTGTTGATTTATACGTGACTTTATAACCTCGCCTAAGTAAGCTTAGGGGTTCAAGTAGGGAACAACATTGGCCAAAACACTCACATGATGAGCTTTACGAATTTCATTGCCGATGTTTGATGTCGGCAACCCTACACAAGTAGTGTTGCAGCATGAAAATTAACGGTTTAGTCACCCGAACTTTCTCTTGCTGTTATCGTTATGCTTTTCTCCAAACCCTTTGCGTGTTCGTCTTTAGTAAGTATACCATAAAAACATTTGTCCGTTTCCTCTCTAGTTCTGCCACATTGTACTGCTTCTCGGCTCTCATAAATGGGATGTAGAAACACTGTTTCTTGCGATTCTCAGGATGGTTATCGAGGTACCTGATGATGCGCACAGTGTGGAGAGTGCCATCCATGGTCTTGGTTACGAATTCGTCGGAAATTGATTTTTGGTGATTGCTTTCCATTTGTATTGCAAATATTATGTGATTCGGTATTTCACAAGCAGTTTATGATCATTTTTTAAGCCACAGTCCGTTTCATTCTGACAAAAGCTGTTCAATTAGCCTACCCGGTGTTTGAGATTGACGACTTATACTACTGTGTGATTTGGTTCATGCACTGCTACTTTGGTGAAGAATTTAATTATTGGTGATGCTGGCTATCAGAAGATACAATTCACCATCGCTTGGTTCCATACGCCGAAATTAAGCAAGACACGTTCCCTCCTGAAAATGTGAATATCCAAGCACATAGATCTAAAAGACAGTAAGAAATTTACAGAAGGACGATTTTCTATAGCGAATTAAATTGATTACAGCTATAACGATCGACCCTTTCTACTACACCAATTTGAGCACCACCTCCAGACAACCCATCAGAGCCAATCATCATACCACCTCAACCATGAAATTGACTCACGTTGCAGCTAATGAACAAAAGTCACAGCTCGAAGGCCGGAAATGCCAGGTCTCATGATCATCCGGGACCAACTAATCAGAAAACGGGTCAATCATTAAACCAACAAGACAACTAGCTCAGTCACCTACCATAAACCAAAGTCAGTTAGGGTGAGTAGACCCCTTATGAACCCATGAACATCCCCCACGCACTACCACTCACCATTCAATTTCACCTACAAGGTGGTAAAGGTATTGTCTCGTCCGGTGATGAAACATTTAGAACAAGCTTGCCAAACTCAGCATACAACTCAGTGACCATCTGTGCAACGTAAGCTATCGATATGCTCCCCAAACTCATTGCACCTATCTACACTCCCTGTGGTGTTCGTGGTTAAGTAACAGCTTCGGACTGTTCATAGAAACGTTGCGCGTTTTCATTTGTTCTTCTACGTGGCCAGGCCTGTCATCTCAGCTTATTTATAATGAGGTCATAATTTGTTATGTCATAACACAGGCAGAACGTTTTGTTACCATGAGCAACCTAATCCAACTTACGTTTTTCCGCGTACAGCCGGATGTGGAAATTCCAGTTAGGTCCTATTCAGCTTCCTCCCCATCCCGTGATTAGGAGAGTTAGTGAGCAAGAAAATCAGATGGGGCCAGGATATTGGCAGAGGAGAACAAAGCAGACTGCTAGTACATTGACTAAAACCACACCCCACCCCCTGATGTCACTTATGAATTACTAGGTTTAGATATGTGTCCTCTGTTTCCAAGCGCAGGGAGGGCCAACTCAATCTAACTTTTAAAAATACATATGGCAGAGAGGCCAGAGCAGCCACAGATTTTCGCATGATAATCTATCGTTCTAAAACAAGCTTTTAGATACCCCAAATTTTATGCTATCTTAAAGGCACTTACTTGGACACACAAGTACGGGCATCATGCTCTGTCGTAGACGTATTACCACAAAATGTGTCCGTGTCCCAACCGACTAGTTCAATGTAAATCTCTGTTACACGTCAACTGATGAACTCGTTGACACAATAGCTGCACACGAACTGCACAATATGCTGAAATTTCACCATAAGGTTTTCATGTTCAAACATAAGACGTGTTTGAAAAATGCTGCAGAAAGTGTCAAAAAATGTATACTTCTGGAAACAAAATGGCTGTGTAATTCGTTTACGAACAATCACCAATCCAGCTATGTCATCTATAAACCATTACTTGCAAAATTCGTCAGGTACTTCTTTCTTCCACTTAAGCAGTACGCTTCCGAATATGGATGAGAATCTCTATTCACCTTATAACTTACATTTGGCCTGAGATTGGAATTCCTTAATCTTCTAACATATAGGAGAACTGCAGCTGTCCATTTCTTCCACGGTGCAATCTGAAAAGTTTACCAAAAAACCTTATGATTACAGTTGCCACTAAGTAGGAGCTCCGAGTTGCTCTGAAAGACGGTGTTATCAGCTACCAAGGTTTCCCGACAAATTACCCTGATTTTCCTCTTAAGCAGTAAGGAGTTAACGAATGTTTGTGGTGGTTTAAAGTCTTTCAAAATTCCGGTCGACAGGATATTAAAGGAAAGGAATGAAAAATCTGTTAAACATGACTGCCTGGCTAGAGTTTGAACCTTTAGCTTGGCCATAAAAATATTCTATTCGTCATTTTTGCTGAGTGTAAATCTGTAAGATTTAAATCCAAAATAAGTGTCGCAGAACTATTTAGAAACTAGAAGTATCAATTAAAACTACATTTGTATATGAAAGTTCATTTAAAAGACTGATGAAAAAATAAAAGAGAACTGTATTTGACTCCATAGCATTCTTAGAAATCTGTACTGTACATCCCACCACGATCCCAGTAGATTATGGCCCACAAACCTCACTACAGAAGTATAAACTTCCCTTTATTCAATTGTGGGCGAGTTTTCTCACGACAGCCGACGAAATGCTTCAAAATCTTATCAACCGAAATAGACGCAAATGTGCAGATTATTGCGCTCATTCTGTAAACGAAAGGTTTTCACTTCTGTTTTCTAGAAGAAAAAAGCGAAAGACTGGCAACCACCAAAAGGCCGTAATTATTTATTGTTGCACCAGGTTAAAGGGAGCTCACGCTAAGCCCTTATTATAGCTTTTTGATTAGGTGAAAAGTGTTACCTATTCTTAAACTATCTCCTACATCAGTTTGAGCATGAAACATCAAAACTTGGTTAAATTCTAAGAAAATTACGAAGCTGATTGCAGCTTATTCCTACTACGCCGGAAATAAATGTTGGAATAAGCTCACACAACCTGAATTTTGGTCAAAATTCCAGGTGCAAACAGACTAATGTCATATGTTCCCCCACATTCATCAAGCTGAAATTGGGATAACTTGACCCCATTTGTGATACAGCACAATTGTTGGTCCCATTCTGGGAGAATAAATTTGGTCTATACCAGTAAATTACAAATCGGAATAAAACACTAGAATTACTGTGCTTTTTGGCTGATAAGGCGTGCAAGTTTAGAACAATTTGTGACAAAATTGACATTGTTGTGCCTTCAGAATGGGAATGAAACGTTCTGTGTACAACGTAATGCATTTTTTGGATACGCGCCATAGCACGTCGGTGCCAGTGTGGAGCTGGTTTGTATGTGAGACCTCACATTTAGTTTTCCGCCTGGTGAATATGTCAGCAGAGTTGAGCGCAGATTTGACAGATGGGACCATCAGTTGCCGACGGGGTACCGGAAGGCCCTGCCAGAACTATGGTGGCCAAGTGGCACCCGCCACACACATTCTAAGAAGCTAATGGTCCCATGGAAACATTAGTGACGGAGGTGCAGAATTTATGTTTACAGAAAAACCCGTTAAAATATTGCATCACTGCACTTCGATTTTGCGCGCGGTGATTATACCCGCTGTCGCCGTATTCAACACGACTTTAGTCTCCAAATGAACATATCCAGAGCTGTAGCTGATTCAGAAATCCACACAATTTCCTCGTATTTCCTTTATTACGGGTGTGGCCGGTAGTTGTTTTAATCGTTTCTAGAATAACAGTAGATAGCCTTGGCGTGCCGATTGCTCAAAAGTGTTTCTGTTATACTCTTTTGTGCCTTGGATTTCTGTTGACCCGTGTATTGAGAGTATGTATGTGTGATCGGGCTGAGAATCTTATTAAAAGACCACAACATATGTGGTTCAATTAAACGCATATCGTGGGGACTGGAAACGAGCCTGCGATATCTCCCTTGAGCTGCAGCTGAGCCATCATATTCCACTTCTCCTCAGCATCTCCAACTAAAGATTCATCAACCAAACTCTCCGTGCTATCAGTGCGGCTTCTGTGTCCACAGATGTGAAGGTAAATATTGATCTATTCGTGGCTTGTTCAATACTTACACAGGCTTAGGAAATTGAACCTAAGATGCGATTAACCTTCAGAAAATGTTCAATAAATAAACCCATCTTCGGTCGAACTTCCAACAAAAGAACTTCGTTGTGCGCTTTACTTGCACATCCTGAGTCCTGTAAAGTGAAAACTGATGGGCTTTCTTCATTCCACAATAAAGCAAAGCAAACATGGATTCCAAGAACTTACAGATGAAAAGTATGTAGTACTTGTCAGACAGTCATTAACAAAATACTTTGGAGTTTAGTAAAATGGTACTCAAAATGTGATCAGCAATTATTGGTTTATTACCTTCCAGAAACCTGCTTGACTGAACTTATCTTGGGATGATTCTAATTTTCAGCAGATCATGTTATGGGATGAGATAACTGAAAAAACATTGTGTAAAGTTCCTTATTAATGTGTTAGTCTTGTGTCCTAACGTACAGACATGGGACAAGAAATCAGAACTACCTGCCTAATGTCGTAAAATGTCTTTAATCACCCTGACTTTGTTGTCGGTTATTTTTTTAATAAAATCAAGAAATGATATTACAAAATAAGAATTATAAAAAACCCCGTTAGTAGTTTCTGAAATCCCCTTAGCTGTATGGCCTTTTTGCAATGGTGGAAGATAAATCGAGTTTCAACACTTTCAATCAAATGGGTTGCCAGGCATAACGCTTTGTGTGAAAAAGCTTTTGAAGTAAACCTTTGAAAGGTGATATAATGAAAAAAAGTTTTTTAACTTGTTCTGAAACCTCAGCATTAATTAGTCCAAATCCGAAATGTATAGTGTTTGGACGGATGTGAGCTTACCTTCTCGGCCTAAAGTTGTTATGTCCGTTAGGCTTCAACTTTATAATAATTGTAACAATGCCCAGTTGGTTGAAATGCATCCGGTATCCTAGCTTTACTTTAAGGTGGATAATAATACGCAAGTTCAGAGGAAGACCCTCACTTATATTTTGTGGCATTGACCAAGCGTAGTCTGGTGCTGGTGATGAATGTACAGGCCTACTTTGCAAAAATCACGGCGAGACCATTTGAATTTGAACCAAACATTTTCAATTGCTTATTTTTTCGTTGCAATTTTACTATCTCAAGTCCAACCCTTTTAATATGCATGAAGTCCGAATGAATTAAATGTGTATATGCGATTTAACATATGTTATAATTGCCCCATCTTATGTTCATATTTGGTTCAGGTTTTTTGTTCTTGTAAAACTTGAGCCTCTAACATTTGTAGTCGCCGTGAGATCAAAATTTCCTGAGTATCAAAATACTAAATATTTACGGTCTTTGTGGCAGCATAGAATGTTCGGATTCTCATGGTCACAAAATATGCCAGCCAAATAAACTCCTGTCCGTTTCGACTATTTCTAAATGAAACGCAAGCTTTTCAAAATAATTCGATTATCTAATTAGCGAAACTTCGTACAATAAGTTATTCTCGATCATTGACAAACTAGAACAGACTTTTACACACATCCAACAAATTAAAAAACCGTGATGGTGCCTCAGAAGCAACAGAAATCTCTTAAACATCAGGAAGAATCAACAAGCCTAGAGCTACGTCTTTCTTCGTTCGTGAACAAGAACAAATTTAACATCAAAATCAGACATTTTAAATGATATGTAACCACAAGAAAGCTATTTACCTTTGGTGCATTAAAGTACAGAATACGCTCCCAATTCTTTCCTCAAAACAAATGAATTAGATGACTTTATGGCGAACTGTCACGTTCCAATTTCAGGAACATTACAGAAGCGACTGAATTCATACTTATGTTTTAACATTTTTTTCCTTTATTGTACTACTTTTAAACGGGTTTTTTGTTTTATCTGTTTTATCCGTCTGCGCAACTAGCAAAAGGCAGCCTTCTGGTTGAAAATTTTACCGATTTATCATCGGTTGACGATAGCATCAGAAGAGTACCGTATCCGAGCAGTGAACATTGGTGTTTTAAGTTGACGTTCTACCATGCGACTGCCTAAGAAAGTCAGCGGAAAACGAAGATTCGGCTGTGTCATCTTTAAATCCGCCAGAATTTCACCAATTATTCTGGAGAGTAGGTACTGCTCGTTCGATGAACTAACATGAACCATGTGGTGTTTCATGCCAATGAATAATAAACTGTTGAAAATGGTGATGAAACATCGTTTACAGGTGAAAATGAAAACAAACTTTGTAATTCTTTGAGAACGGCAAAATAACACCCAAGATTAATCTTTCCCACTTCGCTTTTCAGTTACCCTGGTCTGATGAAAAAAGTTTCCAAGCCGATTTCTGAAAAGCCACTCAAAATCATTCCTCCTGACATGATAAGCAAAACAATCATAGGAAATTTTGAATAAGTGAATGCTCTTTAATTTTGTTTAAACAACCCGACGTTTGTCCGTATAATTTAGCGAAGGGCGGAGCTCTGCCCAGCGCGAAGCTCCTCAACATGTACTGTTTTCAGACTGATATCTTTCAGTTCAGGTCCCATCAGCTCCTGCAACAGCAGTGGCCACTTGACTGTGACAAAGTGGTCAAATTTCACCATTAGTACATCTTGCTTGCTAAGTCAACAAATTGCGTAAATTTGGGGAACAAATGCCGTAAACAAGTATGGAGTTATCTTGATCGACAGCCCACTAAACAAACAGCACGTAAGGGAGGGGCTTCCTCTTCGGCTAACCTTAATGTATGCTTCCTACTTTACAAGCATATATATGGATAAACATTGCTTCTCCGAGAAGAGAAGTGATCACTTGGAAAACTTTTAGAGCCTACATACATAATCAATCGTCCTCAGTTGAGTTAGGACAGTGATGTAAATACAATACATTATCCATGATAGTACAGCGTACGTACATGTATGCACATGTATGTAATGAATAAACTCGCATCATCTTGACGCAGTGAAAGCTATTTAGACCATCAGTACTTGTGGCTGATTTGAAAAAAGTCTCTCGAGTTGGCCTAAAATTCACTTAAGATTACATGTTGGTTTCTTTTAAGGCACACCTAATGGAACCTTCATTCATATTAAACACATTTTTGTTCCAGTAACGTCACAGTCTAACTCGATACCGAATAGTGACAAAAATCAGATCCAAAACATCACCTAAAAAATTAATTCTCACTCAAGAATCGGTTGTCTTCTTGGGGTTATGCAGTTCTCGGTCCACATGGACGATACTTCCAAAAGAAAGATATATTCCACACGCATCTCATAAGACCACCCTTCCACTTATATTCTGGCTGCACAGCTGCGAAAGAGTGATATACTTGAAATCTGCCTTGGTCCAATAGATTGCTTAATTAGATTTTGACATGAAGGATTCGTCTTCATGGCTTCGCAGGCGCAACTTGACCGCCGCTTGTTCACAACCAAGTTGTGCCTAAGTGAAAATTAACAAACCAGAATCACTCGATCAGTAAAGAAAATTAGGTTTATATACGGAAAGTGCTTAGTACTCAGATTGCCATCTACCGAGGAAACCGCTAATTGCTTTTCCATTCGCTATCCGATGAGAGATTTGCAAAATTAAACGGGTTACTTTCACACTCAGTGTTATGAGATTCGCATGCTCTCTGGGTTAACGGGTTAAAAGCATGCGATTCCATTTCCAGGGGGCTTGAAACCGTACAGGACATTAAATGTAGAAGTGGCTAGTTTAAGATTGTTTTTGCTCGAATGCTAAACTCGTGTTTATTATCGGTTACAAAAACTGCCCGGTTTTGCTGTTGATCAATTACTCTTGGGTGACGCTCGGACGGGGTTTTCTCCTTGCCTTTTCCATCATGCAGTGAGATCGTTCCAGCCCTTTTTCTCAAAAAAAGCTTTTTGGACTGTCTTTACAGCTCAACTTTCTTATTATTTACTGGATCTTTACTTCCTCGTTTTTGTATGGCGGTTGGCCACCGATATTCAGTACTGGTGCTTTACTTTCACTGACGTTTCTGTTTCCATGAGACTTAAAGTTCCTTGTCATCGAAACTAGCAACGACTGCATAGTTATTATGCTGTTAGCAAACACAACATGATCATTAATATCCGAGGCATTTGGCCAAACGAGGACCACTAAATAGGATAAGGTCTTGAGAATGTTGCCCTCTATAAGGCAATGGTAGGCTAAACGGGTATCTTCCGTAGGAATCGCCACTTGGATGTAAACCTAAACTGGTGAGTTAAACAAAAGTTAAAAAGCATTAGAATCTTCAACTTATTGGCTTATATTTCAATCTCAAGTCGTGAGGATTACCGTCGCCTTTATCCCGAAAGAATTTTTTACTCCAGGCATTAAATTACAACAATAAAAAAGACCTTAAACATCAATATCGGAGACTCTCTAATGCTGCATGGGTGGCCTCTCCGAAGGCTGGAAATTCCTGGTGAATCTGACAGGAATTGACTGCCTTAAATTTTACCTTTGGGAGCCAAAATCTGGTGGTCCATCTCTTACCCCAGAAAAAAGAATGCCGGCCCGATGGATGTCTAGAAACAATTTAGCATCTCTTCAGAAATGATAAGTTTGAACCTCCAATAGATTCGAAATATGAGGAGCACGCCAAATATTAATAGAGTTCCATTACCTTAAACGCGGGATTGTGATTTCTTGCCAGAAGTAAATTTACTGGCATGCAGGTGTAAGCGTCCGCTTAATCCACCTTTTTAGTTGCCTTGGTGACATCGTAATTACCCGTCCTCATATGAAGTTTTGGTTAAAAATCTTTTATATCTAACATTGGGAATCCTGCCTTTTAAATCCTTAGTTGGCTCAAAACCAAATTTCTTCATCTAATTTATCAATTTTTACCGGTTTAGGACAATGCAGGAAAAATTGGAAGCTCAAAACATCCGAGGGCCTTTAGGAATTAAGGGACAGGGTGTGGGATTAAGTTTTTACGGAAGTCTCATGAATTATTGGAATTTATAAGCGTTTAAACCAGAAATAAACGGGCGACGTATTTTGAGATAAAAATAGCAAATGATAAATCCGGTTTCACTTGAACAGATTCGGCAGAAGAAATGAAAACCTTACCTGGTCCCAAGCCTTTGGGGTTTCTAGTTGTTAGGTGGAACCATTTTCCGTAGCTCCCTATAAGACAGAATTATGGATTCGATTATCGATTGGTCCACGTCGCCAACCCAAATTCAGTCAACGATTAGCTTGTGTAAATTTCTTCCCTCTGATTGTGCCCTGAACAATGCTCACATTTAACCTGTGGCCTGTTGCTTGGTAGATTTACCCTCAGACCTGTTTTGGCCGATAACGTGTTGTTTTCAATTTCTGTCCGAAAACCGTACGATATCACAACCAGTTCTGGGCGCCACCACCATTAATCAAATATGCAAAACGACAGTTGTTGGCCGTGTCCAGGTTACCATTGTTGACAACCTTTAGCGAAATTTAAGAACAGTGAAGGCCACGACACGAGGAATGAACGCAAATACTCTCTCTTTGGTGCAACAATATGAGCATAGCAAAAGGAGGAAATATGACGTAAGAAAGATTCACCCCTTGGATTTTATTTTCCCAGTCCGGTGAGCGAATTATCCGTGCTGTAGGCTATCTTCGACAACAAATCACCAAGTAAACGTACGCAATAAACAAAGGAAGTTTTCACTCTGTGGGGAACTATAACTTAGAAATCAGCACATGGGAAGGACACTAGCTTTTTTTAGTTTTCAGAGTGGATCGTTGGACCAAGGTAAGAATGGGCTTCCATGCATCCCTCGGTGACCACAAATTGAATTTCAATCATTTTGACTGTAACACCTGGTCCATAGCGAATGGGTTTTGCGACAGCCGGAAAATATGATTACTGTTCAGTCCGATATACCCCGTAGCTTGCATCTACATTGCACTTACTAATGGAGCTAGTCACGCGTTTTGCTGGTATGTTTTAAATGGGGAATTTTTGCAGTCCATATCTTCAGGTACCGATCCGCGTAGTCTGTGAAATATAAGCAAAAAGTGAATGAATGAGTATTTTGTAAAATAGTTGGTCTCACTGTTTTCTTTAGTCTGCTATTGAGCGATAGGCCTAAGATGAGGTATATCGTTTATTGTGCTGTACTGAACATTCATAATACAATTCTCCTTTTCAAAATTTGTGCTGTTCAGGAATTACAGTCAAATATAAGTGAAGACTTTGTTTTATGAAACCACGCTTGCTCTGTTCAAAAATTTGATTGGTCTTGTGCATTTAACTTAGGGTACAGCGGTTTTTCTGATGCCAGCCCACTATTATTTTCCTTCTGTAAAACCAATGCAGTGAAAAGCCATTGTAATATGCCAGCCAACCTTCTTCTCGTGGATGAACTACCGGCTGAGTTAGTGATTCATTTTGAACAAGGATGTAAAGACAACTCCTTGGAAGATAAATCAAGTTTGTACAATCTCGTCTGTCACAATATATGTTAAACCGAATAAAGTCAAACAAAACGCCGGTCTAGTTACATTGCTTATATGAATCTAGGTTGTAAATATATCAACCAATAATACCACGGTAGTCTTGAAGTAACGCTCAAGCCTTCTGGGCACAGAGAGCAAGCTTGGATCCGCCAGTAAGTATCGTTTCACGGAACCTCAGTCCTTAATAACAGAAACCTTCACTAACTAAGGTTCATTTTCCATTTTAACCACATAAGTGAAAGCTACGTTTCGGAGGATTATGAAAAAAATTAAGGCCAAACGTTCAAACTGCCTTCTATCTTTTGTCACAATAATATATCGTCTAGGTAGAGTTTACGAAAAGGTTGTTGGGATGTTGATTTTCTGTGGATTGCCTGAGCCTCGTCGAAAACATATTTGCCTTTGTAAGTCACAAAGGACTCCCTAAGGCCACGCTGTCAGTTTGCTTATAAGTAGTGGCTTGAAAAAAATGGCTTGGTATTCTTGGAGCATAGTACGAATAGGGATATACAGACTTATAAAACGTTAATGAGCATACATTTATCCACCTAAAAGGGTTCACAGTTTTCTTAAGAACCACAGTAGTAAAAAGTGACAGTAAGCTCAACTTCCACATAGTTATCTGAGAGATGCGCATGAGGTGTTTGGATATGCTCAAAGTGATATAAGGTTTTGTAGCTTTTTCTCAGTGTTTTGTAAGTGCTGCTGCATTTAAGGATATCTCCCATCCACTTAGATAAATGTTGATGTGATAACCCATCCGTATCTAAAATGGGACGAATAGGTACGTGATATTCACGAGTTTTGGAAAGATTGTAAATCTGGAACGTACGACAACTGACGAGTTCGAATATACTGGATTCAGTTTTAGAAGTAAAGCCATGGAATCAAATACTACGTAACTCACAGACATCATGAAAACAACATGGTGTCAGACTGTGTCCGGTAAAGTCTTGATGATGAGTTTAGACGCAATCCAGCCTGCCAAAGTGACAGCAACGGATCCTTCGCCTGATTCATATATTAAAACATCACTGAAGGTTTTCAGCTATCCTAGTGCTTTTACTGTGCTTATTCGTCAACACACATTGGCGACCAGCACAAGCGGTTATCGAGGTCAGTTAAGGTAACTTTGTACCAGTTCAACAACTTGACCAAAAACGTTATTCAAAATTCACCGCCTTGGTATTGTGGTCAATTTTTCTGGACTATATTTTAAACAAGAACCAAAGCATTAGTCATTCCAGCTGGAAGTGAGTTAAGTTGAAGCTAGAAAGGCTGTTCCCTACATCGTCCAGCCGGCCGCTAAAAGAGATCCACAGTTCCAAATGTTTTCCAGAACTGCGCGTATCATCGCAATTTTGATGGACTATCCTAGGTCGCAACCGAATGAATAAGGTGAAAGTTAGTCTTCATTCAAGGTCGTAGCGCAGAGCAGTCGCGCACATGCACATATATTCCTTAAAGCAAAACCGATCGATCGTTTCAACCAAGTACTTTGTGCTTAGAAAAAATCGAGTGCTAATCTGAGACTATCCCTGTTTTACCACCTGGTAACTTTACACTTCAGTTCGATATAAGCGATGGAACAAGACCACTATTTTATTTCATTTTACTGTTTTACATGTGCTGCGGCAGACGGGAATGCAAACGTTCAATTCTTTCACCAGTATTTTTACTGTCTTGTTCATTCTGATTAAAAGGACAGAGTGCTTTTACTTCAAGATTTGTTTAGTTTGACCCAATAGACGATGGCTAAATGATTTCTTCGTTTACGCTCCAATATTTATTTATTTCGGATTTCAACCTAATTTCAAGTAACCAGGTAGGTAGAAAATGAGGGCTTTATACCACCAAATATACAGTTACAAGTGGTATATCCCTATTGGGTCGTTGGTCGAAAGACTAAACTTGGAGGAGTGGCAGACGGGATAAATCGACCCTGTTGTGGATCGCCCTTCGAAAATGACAGACAACAGAATTGAAAGTGTACATGTTGCAACTGACGGAAGATGCGTGCTATCTTGTTTTCCCATGTTGCCACATGCAGCGCAATATGGTCTGATATGTTATAAATTATACACAGTACAGCACCGACTTTTGAAAACGGAGAGGAAAGGAACTAGTAACGAAATATACAAACAATATATCCCATCACATGCTCCTCAAAAAGAGCGATAAAGACAGATGCATTCACACTGCTACTCACTGAAATATATAAATTAATGCAAAATTGCACAAAATATTACCTTTACTCCAAAAGCCTGTTACTTCAACTAGGCATCAGCGGTTTTTTCTGACACTTTACAAGGTAACGAAAGATAGGCGGTTCAAGAACAAAGTTGAAGTCTTTTAAGGAGCTTAGAAGATACTCGGTTGAAGGCTGAGAGTAATGACACTTCAGTGCAGTATTAAACATATCGAGACGTTGTAGGACCAATCAAGCATTGACCACTATTCCACTGTCGATAGATAGAATCAAAAACATTAAGTGGCTTCCTGAACAGTGCCTCAGTCCATCTTGAATCTTCTCGCCGTTTCTTTTTTGAGACAGGACATAAAACGTATACGGACGGCCTCACATTATCGATTAAAGCGATTACCAGTTCTGTTAGATAATAGATGTTTACGCATTTGTATACTTGCTTTGCTACTGCAAACTGTGGGAGCCCAGCTGGGTGGTTAGTCCAAAGAAGCATTTGTGGGGCCCCGTGGTTCTGTTTCTTTTTGGAGTCCAGGTTTAACGAGAGGAAATTTAGAATCACGGTAAAATATTTCGCGCAAGTGAAGTTAAAGCACGATCATATTACTCTGATGAGTGCACTTTTGGCACGTCTACCAATACAGCTGTGGCTGATAGGTGCATTGGAACGGATTGATGAAAAAGGGTCAAGGTAGAAAATTAATTAATATACATATATACATATACATATCTATGACTGTTATGTTATGTTATGTTATTTCTCAAAGGCGGGTTTGTGAAAGAAAAGTCTAAAATTTCAACATATTGGTTTAGCTCTTTCGAAAGAACCATCGACTGAAACTAAAGCGTTACCAAGTCTGATAGCCACAATCTACCTCCATCTCACCTGAGACTGGTGTAGATCCTATGCAGGGTGTTCAAACTCAGGCCATTTCGGGGTAGATAGGGATTGAGGAATCGCCACCAATGAGACATGAAACTGTACGAATCTCATGTGACCTGTCATGTGTTCCGCTGCCAATTTCGTGTCTTCCATTGTCCAGGCCACGCAGCCTCATCAGTCATAGCATAGACTATTTTGAAGGGCTTTAGTGCGCTTATACTAGAGATTTTTTATTGTAAAACAAGCTCAAGAAATCGAGTTGGGCCGGATTGACTTGGACCGGTGATGTAGGTAAGCGCATTTGCTCTTTGAAAAACATATCACGCAACATTGCCATCTGAATTTTGCTAGTATGGCTTGTTAATACCAGCGGTGTTTTAAAAAATGGGGCTAAAATATTCAGCACCAAGTTTTGGTGCATTTAGCTCAAAACATCGTGTTTGAAACCATAGACTGCATAATACAAATAAAAATAGTGATGTTAAAAGCTCACAGTGTACTGCAAGTCCCAAGCACCATTTTAAGAGGAATGGCATTCATTGCCTCTCTTTTAGGATGGGCACTTTTAGGATAGTATGAACACCTAAACTGTTTCCTGTCTACTGCAGACGAGTAAGATATCATGCTTTCACTAGTTAGCACTGACTTTTGGCCGGTGGAATTCTAAAACTCGGATGAGGCCATAGAAGTGACTTTCCTCCAAGTCACACTATCATGTTGACGACGGAGCTCAAAAACCACCTAACCCATGTTGCATCTCAGCAGCACGTGGCTCAGTGGTTTGATGGCAACTCGAGAAACTCGTTTCCGTTGCTTATCTCACTGGACCAGCTAGGCAGAAGGTGGAAGAAGATCGCCTCATTACTTTTATTCGTGACTGCACCAGAGCGATACTTTATGCAGAATCCTGTGAACTCATTGAACTCTCGCCGATATGAAATAAGATCAATCTACGATTGGTTGAGAGGAGGATTAATTTCACAAGGTGAGTGAAACCTCCATCGGAAAATTCGTAACTCGAAGAGACTGTCAGTACGTGACGCATGATGTGACTAAATTCTGTGTAAGTGGGATTCAATGACCCTGATGTCCAGCTTCTCGCTGCCAAACAGTCAATTGTTCAACCACTGGCAGGAAAGTCACCGGTTCGAAACTGTCTGAGTTCCGAGAGATACGCACTTCTGATGACCCCCGATAATGGTTAAACAGCTATATCAATACTTCCCAGATTTTCAGCATAGATTGGCTCCAGTGACATTACAAAATCTCAAGCGATGTGATAAAGACTTAATTTTAAACTAGTGTGTATATCACTCGTCAGTTAGCCAAAGTCGATGAGAGAATTTGATTCAAATGTTGAGAGATTTGAACATTCCAGACAGTCGAGTGTTCCCGAAAGCCGAAATCCCCAGTACAAAATTCACACGGAATCCTAAAGAGCAGCATACTGTACACAGGTGTTCCCGTAAACTATTCTTTCCAGCTTTCTCTATCAAGCTGTATTTTTCTGGTGAGGTATTACAGAAATTTGTAAGATCTCACTTGCGAGTATTCGTGGTTAATGCACCGATTGTGCTAAATATTTTCAAGCATATTTATACCCCATTTCTACCCCCATCTTATATCGTAGATGGAATTCACCTTATGGTACTAAATAATACAACTGACACCATCACAAACTAAATGTTCTGACATTCCACGAAACATTCAGTTTGTTTTTGTGTTCCAATAATGACTTCATATTAAAGCACGAGCAAATGAGAACTGCATTGGGAACCAACTTACAGAGACACCCAGAAGAAACAGGTCATTTGATATTCACGTGGTGCTTTTGCGGTAGCCTTTCTTCCGTGGGGTACTTATCACTCATTCTGCAGATATATGTATGCCCACTTTTGCTCGTTACCTTTTCATGTGTCCTTGAGTAACGTTTATCCCAGCTAAACCACATTGAACGCTGAACGGATGAGAAAACCGGGAGGTTACCGGCTCATTTTTACCGAAAAATTTCTACTTGCTTATCTAGACGATGATTCTTTTCAAATTCGTGTTCACCCACACTCCGGCTTGAGTGTTTTCAGCTGGTTTTCAACACCTCGAATTCAGTCTATTATTAACGCTCATCAACAGTACTACTATCTTCAGGCTACACAAAAGAAAAACACCAACTCCATGTACAAAACAATTATAATTAGTTCCACTCTATGCAGCAAACTCACCACCACGTGCAACTACTTGGCGTCTAAGGCTAAATCTATGTATGTTATAGGGATCTGCTGTATTTCCATAGAGCTGATGAGTGCCATAGTTGGAAGAGTACACCCATTTTCAAGTAGGACTGGTGTTAACAAGGGACCCAACTAAATGCCCCATTCATGATATTAGTCAATCCAATGTGCAGCACAAATGTCGCATAATTTTTGTTAAGCAATAACACAAACGAGATTTAGTCCGGATTCGGTTGGGTCTTCCGTGAACACGAAATTTAATTGCAAATGAATAAATCCCACTACCTGCGTATAATTTTATGTTTAATTAAAATAAAGTTTTTTAGAAATTCGGAGATGAGCCGTAAGAATGGCCGGGCTTGTTGCGGGCTATCAAGTTGTTTTCAACAAACTTCTATAGATTGTGCTATGCCAAGAGTACCAAAGTTGTCACTTGTATCGTAGCCTAGATTACTGAAGCCTGGTAGGATTTTCGTGCAGCTATTTCATCCCAAATTCCAGCATTCGATGCAATGACTAAGGCCTAATGTGAAATAAAATGGGCACTAATCAGAATTATCCCAAAACGCATACAGATATATCACCTGGTACAAGAAGAGCTGTGGTCAACAAAAGGCGGTGATGTTCGACGTCGGTACAGTATTTCATATGGTGACATACGTAGAACAAGTGGCCCCAACTAAGAGCACCTACCAAATCGATGTTAATGTGAACTTGCAACCGGACGACAGAGCAGGTCCTAAGGCAGCCGCGCCAAGATTATTTGTGAGGTTTAAACGATAGATATGTAGCAAAAAATTACTTGAGGCTAGTATCAGCAAGCGAAAGAAAGTGGCCTTCATTATGCTAACCTCGCCATATGACTAGTAGTTAGCAAAGCTGCAAGACCCAAAATGATGCTATGAAACTACACTTGGTTGGATGCAAAAGTATGCTGAATTACCAAGCCAATCTTATAGTATGTGAAAGGCAAGATTACCTCATTAAAATAGGCCTAGATCTTAGCCAGTAATAACGGCCTTTTACTGCTAAATAAATGGTCACGTGACGGGACTTTCTGTGCCAACAGACTGAGTGCCCTAACGACAGCCCCATTTGACTATAGATATAAATCCCAGGTGCATGGTTAATCAATTAATATGTCGTCTCCAAGACTCAATTAGAGCTTAAAATTTGTCGGTAGTAAAGATGACCTAAAATTCTAGCAGCTGTTTACACTGACAACCACCGAATGAGACTCACCCGCTGCACAAACTGACCACACACCCTTGGACCGGAGAGCAATAGCTCGGAGGTTTCATTCAGCCAATCAGCCAAATAAAACCATTCTGCACCAACCAGAGAAGCCTCGCTTGGAAATGAAGTCTTGGTAATTAACCCAGTCTTTGCAATAAGTCGCCTTCAGATTTTGAGGCACGTGAGTTTCCCAGACAGCAATAATTCCGAATACTTGGTCAGTCGCAAAATGCCTGTATCCAGGAATGAACTTGCTGTTGGATAAGACCGTCGCCATCTAAATCCGAAAGGTTGTAGTCAAAAAGTCCAGATTACCAGATGAAATGATCTACGATGTTTTACCCTCTAATTTCTAAACCATAGGTCCTTCAGCGCTTGTAACACAATAGAGTACTCTGCTACATAATAAGAAAGGTAACTCATGGTATTGTCCCAGTGAGTGACACCGCTGGGATGGAATACCCTACTCAGCTTTCCTAAAGGGCATTCGGTCTAAAAAGAACAGTAGGTACAACAACACACG
>SJOL01004305.1:54132-102960 GCA_004794785.1 Opisthorchis felineus | reverse complement strand
TAATATATTCGTTCAACTGAATCATTGTATAAAATCGCCTCATAAATATGAGTACAGCTCATGTTCCACTAGTCCAGTTACTTTGAACTCAGGGTTTGGTGAGTTAGAGGATTTTCAAAGCGATCATCTAACCTTCCTGATGACGAAAGTTCATGCAACGCATTAGTTTAGTTTGTTTCAGAATATGACACCTAAGCAGATGTTTGATGAAAAAATGTTTGCATACCGCGTAGACGTTCAAATCTTCCAAATTTCTGTGTGAAATTTTCTTCTTGCCTTGCAGAACAACTAAAAAGTAACATGACCTACCAAGGGTTGCCGATTTCAGAATTCATGCATGCATTCACTGTTAGTTGTAGGTGATCAGAGGACTTGTAGACTTCACACTCCTACCACTCTCTGTTGAAATGTCGCCCTCCTATGCTGACTCAATTATTCTGGCGAGTGCACACTAAAGCGTGGAAGCACTGGAATCAACTTTCTTTCTTATTAGCGCTGAATATATTTAGCCATGCCGGGATATGACGTATGGACATATGGCCTACGTGGTGAGCTCGGTACATTACTCCGCCAGCGCTGTATGCATCTGAATTATCACGTCTGAACGCTTGAGCGATGTCATTGATTTGCCCGACGCCTCGAACACTCACTGTTGCTGAATAAATTATTTTCCATACGCACAGGAAACTAAATAACAGGCTGCATCATTGCTCTGGTTCTGGGACATGGTCGAGTTCTCCAGAGACTGGACTCTTCTTAAACAACAAGATCCCTTCATGAAATTTTTCCACCAGTTTCACCAGGCGACAGACCTGCAACAATGCACTGATGCTTGCCATCAATAATTAAAAGGTTTGTTCTACAATATTGAAACCTTCACATACAAGTATGTTTCAACCACTTGTGACCAGTCTATGATACGGGCAAAACTGGGGAATATGGGTGACGTTTCGCTACACCCTTCAGTGAACCGTGACGCAGTCACTCAACCATGTTGCATAGGATTCTATCTATCTATCAAAATCACATCACCGATGCCCTTTCCTCGTAATTTACTCGAAAAAAGAGAGCGGTCGGATTTCGGATAACTGCAAAGCAAGAAGGGTTTTATGAAGAAGTCAACTTCCCTGTGGGTTTGAGTTGCTCAAAAACGCCTCCATTTCTGTGCTCTGCGTCCGGATAAATGTACCTACCACTAAATCAGTGGAGGATTATCTAAGAATGTTATATTGATATTACGTGTGAGAGTACTCATGCAAAATTTCAATTTTCACAGCTCTATAGTCTCTTCAATCCCTGCTGAGATTAAGGCATTTAAGCAAACAGCGAAACCTTCATCAACAAATGGCATGAACAGAATTCACCTCCAAATATTTGGCAGGGTTTAAATTGCGACAAAAATACAAGCCGGAATCAACATTTGCACATCGTTTTTACAAACTTCTCATGAAAGGGTGGGCAGTGGTGGCCGACGCTATAAAAAGCCATTTAGTCTACTGGTAATCATGCTGATACAGACTCAGGCGCATAAGCACAGCTGTACGGTTACAACGAATTTTTAGATGGACGGATGCATAGTCCTCACGCAGTACCAGTTGCCGAAAGCAACTTTTACTCGGTCAAGCCCACATTATTTGGTAGTTTGGTCTGAAGAATGGCTGAGTGGATTCACACATTGTGAATTCGTTCGTTGATCTTCGTAATCGATTCGCAATTGTTTTCTCGCCGTTCGAGCAGTCATCAAAGTGTACTATGCTTGAAAGTTCTCCCCATTTGTGCGTACGTATACGTGCTTCAGCTTAGAGTTATCACTACCCTCAAAGTACCTGCAAAATCGGATTCGTTCAACACTCCATATAATACCGGTTTTCAGTCGTACGGAAGGTTAACGAGAATGACGCGCGGATACTAGTCAAGGCAAGAATAATAGGAAAACTTGGGCACACTGGTGCTTGCTGCGCAACAGAAAGCAGATTGAATAAATATAATTAAATATAGCTCCAAGGCATCAACCGATGTTCTCAAAAGGAAATCAGGAGCCGTTACACATGAAGCCACACAGCAGTCCGAACACCTAAATAGCAGAAGCCGGAAGTTGGCCCAAGAAAACCAACTGAGTAATCGGATTTCCGCAGAAAACTCTGCGACGAACAGTTAGAATGTTGCACGGAACTCAACAACGCACCAGAAACTCCAAAAGGATCAATGGGAGTATGCACATTTTGTGTCTTCACGAAGCCTGCGTCCGTTTGACTCACTGTGTCGGGTAACGACTTTGAACGACAACTGCTGGTCAGCCTAGTACCTTGTCTCAATCAGGTGTCTGGTGGCTGGTAATAGAATCGATCAGAATGGTGGGAGATTGTGGAGCATTTAGCAGTGCCAGAAACTGATTATGTCTATAATGTTGTGTCCGCGTTTCAAGTCTCCCGTCAATTGCACCAACCTATACCTCATTACAGCTTTGGGTGAATGGATATGTGCAATGACTTGTTGATGGAACTGAGTGTAGAATTTTGATAGGGGCTAGTTGTAGTGTGTTTTTTAACCTACCATTCGTAATTGAGTAGCGTTGACATTGAGTCGTAATGTCAATTTTTGGAGGTGGGTTGCCCCGTCACCGGTGTGTGATCGTCAAGATAGATGTTCATTTGAACCGTCCTCATTGATTCTTTGAAGCCGTCTGACCTTCAGTTACCTGGCTCCACAATCATAAGAGCTGTGTTATTTCATAGTTAACCTTGTTTTTTTAATGATCCTGATTAGGTGTGCATTTTTTTCGTCAAGAAGAATATAAATCATTGCACAAGTCCATCAGATCTACTTTAAGCTACTTCCTGTTCTCTAAGGATAACATTGTTCAAAGTAATACTCAACTTCGATATTTACATTCTTTCGGTTGACTGGCTGTCGGGACGTTTGACGATTCCAGCTTATGCGGCTTAACAGCTGATAGACTTACCAAATGTTTTCCTAAATCCGAATAGAAATCATAAATAGGCTCGGTGCTATTAAATGATTAAAGAATTTTCTCGAATGATCATTGGCGAGCAAGGTCAAACATAGTGTTTCTTGGGTTGGTGAATTTGTACTGGTACACAAGCGACTAGATTAACCTACGAGGTCCACTCGAATGATACGCAAAGATTTTAATCAACCAAGAAACGTCTTGATGGATAGCTACACAAAAAATGAATGCACCGTATCTATGTTTCCAAACATCAGGCACTACCCATTATGCTTGTCGTCAAGCCTTTGAACGATGACAGGTAGTCTCCACATGACTGATTGTGACGGAATATTCTGTCAGGCAGCTTTACCTGAGTTATATTTAGGCCACCGTCAAGGGTGGATACATGTCAAGTGGACAAGACCGATCTATGATAACAAACGATTGAGAAAGGACGGGCAGTTTATCACGCAAGCTTTCAAACATTAGGATAGAATCTCTTGGAGCGACCCAGTTTAGTATTGGAATGCAAATTCGGACGAATCATCTTAAAGAATGCTGCTAGTCTTGAGGAACACTTTTTACGGTGTGAACACAAAAGCTTCACACACAAAAAAACTGAAGTCACATCTTCCCAAAGCAACACAAACTTACCAGTTAGCCGGCAAAATGGCCGTAAGCTTAGGATATGCATACACGAAATGGCTCATGTTTGTTAGCATCCTAAGACTAGTGGGGTAGCATTTAATAAAAGCTTCGCGTAGCGTGTTACTGCTCAGTACTATCCCAAGATACTGTGCTGAAAATCCAAGGACTGATGAATGACGCTGGTGTCAGCATTGTATGGACATCCTGCATGGGTACACACAAAAGTATAGGTCTTCATCCACCAAACCTTATCCCTCAGCCTCACAACGGATTGTGCAACTTCATTTAAGCGAGCTTTTCCGATGGTCATTCCAGATTGCTGTCAATCATTAGTTGAAAATTCCACCAAATGTCGAGATCACTAAAATGCAGTAAATTTGGATAAAAACCGGCTTGATATTTGTATTGCTGTCAGAGCACTTTAAATCATCTTCACCAAAAGCCCGGGGAATACAGTAGGCTGGAGTTAGTTTGACGAAGAAAATTCGGTCAGTCATGATTTATATCAAATTCTTATTTTGATTTAAGTGATCCGTGAAATTTGCGACAAACGGGATGCTACCGCAACCTATCCCGGACAAGAAAAGTTCTGTTTCACAAGTGTTTAGTGCGAATTTTCTACAAAGCGCTTATTCTGTTGAAGTGAGGAACTACCGAATGAATACTTTAATGCAACTGGCTAAATTTTGTGTTGCACAGCATCATCACTTATATAGATCAATTTTTTCCTTTGTTCATCTTTCTCGGCTTGTCCTTACAAAACAATTATGTACTTGATCAGTTACACTGAGACCCACTAACCTGTGAGTCTAGCTTTTCGTCAAAAGTGATTTCGGCCTGTAAATCGAGCCAGTCTATATTGAACTGTCGAGAGACGCTTTGTACAGCCGTTTCATTCTCACTGAGCATCATCGGTAGTGCACATCTCACGAAACTTCAATGAGTCTCTACCCGGTGACCTTCTGGCTGATAGGTTGAGCACTTCTGTGTGAATTCAAAGGGGATTTGCAGCGAAGTTTGGCTTCATAGCTCATTTAAAGCTTTCACCAAGGCGATCAAGGGGATAAAATAATAGACACCAAGACCAATAACGTCTGAAACTCGGTCAACTCTATGTGCCTTCAGATAAGCTGTCAGTTTCCCTCCTGATAACCTGCCCACCCGTTTAGTAAAAAAATGAATAAACAAAAAATGCTCCAGTGTTCTTCAGTCGAGTGTTCAGAGCAAAAACCGTCTGTTGCTTGTGTTATCCTAATATTCAAAGTAAAGCGCCATTTCTCCCCTATTTTTTCATAACTAGTAGGATTTATTATTGCTAGGCTACAGAATACCTCCAACTTATTCCTGTTTAAAGCTTATCCTAAGGGGTCACTACTCGAATATTGTTTATAACTTGCACATCATATTGCACCCAATCGTGATGGTGTCAAAGCAAAACTCAGATCAACATGCTGTTTGTGACAAAACACAAACAAACGTGCAGCACGAGATCCTTTCTGCGATTGAGTGAAGTCAGAAGTCAAGCTGTCAATGTATTCTTCTTATAACAATAAACGAGGCCCCTCGGCACCAGTCGTTCTAGTGCCTGTTGAAACTAACCCCTTTTGAGGGAACACCGAATAATCCTGTTTGTTCAAGTTGTTCTTTCATTCTTCAGGCAAAAAATATATGCTATCCTCATTAATACACGGCATCTGTTCACAAAATGACGCCTGACAACATCCTCAACAACTCAAGCTCCGTAAATTTCCCGTAATACAAGCTAACACTAAGCTGATTGGCAGCGCGGGGCAGTCTACGGCAAAACTGAATTGTTAAGCGCCTGCCGCTTATCAAAGTTGCCCTACACTGAACGTGTATGGGAAATAATCCACGCAAATCAGATTTTCTAACGGCTTGAAGAAATAGCATAGTCTTCATTGACTTACCGATTTGCATAAAATTCTTACCCAGCTTTCTTCAACCCATAACACCATACTATTACTTGGCTCGAATAGCGCGAATGAGAGTAGCAGCACGATCGCAGCTCAGGTTTGCGAGTCTAAATTATTTGGCTACTTATTTTCGTAAGTAGCACATTTTTAGGTGGAACACTCAGAATACGACATTGACCGCAAATTGCAAACGAATAAAACTTCGGCAGTTTCCGAGTCCGTCAATGGCCAACACGCAGGCAGATCCATTCGTGAAGCCTTATAGGCTTTAGCACTTTCACCTGGCTAACAGTACTCCAGCCAATAAAAATCGAATCAGAATCAAATCAGTTAGTGATACTCGTAAAAGTGGTAAAGCTGAGAGTTCGTTGGGGACCAAATGTGCCATACCGATGGTGTCAAGCCTTCAGTTACCCACTTTCGGTAATTCCCATGTGTAACAGTAATTCTGTATTGATGGACACACATGAATACAAGCTACACACATTTTTATTACCCACGTAAACCCCCTGATGCCCACTAATTCTTGGCCTTCTGGTCCCAGCTTCCGGTTTTCGCAATTCCGCACTTTCAGCGTTACCATTCCGTTGTAGTGAGAGGATCAGGCCGTTACGAAAGGCGAAAACTCCACACAGTTTTTCGAGATTCTATCTTGTAAGTGAAGTTTTCGTTTGCTGAAAAACCAAGAAGCACTGAACTGCTGTTTCGCTCTAACTGGGAATCAGTCAACACATGTCTACATGGACGATAAGTTCCTTCATATCACGCCTAAGTGCGAGTTAATCGTCCTGCCTCTCAGCTTCTTGTGGCCAAGAGGTTTAATGCTCAAGCACCAGCCGGGAGGTCACTGGTTTCTAAACTCCATGCGGTTTCGTGAGATGTACTTCTCCAGTAAGTATGAAGTACTTGTACAGTGCTTCTCGTTTTTTGTCATAAATTAGCCCGACTTATAGGATGAAATCTCAATCGGAAATTCCAAAATTCCCTCAGACTATCAATAGCGCTATGACCTGCCCCTCATACTATGATGGAAGAACAAAAAACAACACAGCACGCTTATCATAGGTTAAATCTCGCGCAGATTGAAATTCACCCAGAAATTCTTACCAAAATCGCACCAAATAGCCCAGGAGCATCTTCTGGCTTTGAAAAGTAGTGAACGGATTGGAAGCTGTTGGGTAAATTTTCTTCCAAGCACTTTTAGAGGTCCTAGTAAATGAATTTCTTTGAGGTGAGTGAGGCATTGGAACACGCGGAACATCGATTCTGCCTCCATTCAACCAATCAAAATATTGGCTGCTGCGGTATTCATCTAGCATCAAATGCAATAACTGGTATGGTTAATGACAACGCACTATTCGAAAAAACACTTGGTACAGTTGGTTCGTGCTTGGTTACCTCTAGCGATTAATGCCATACGAGAAGCAAAACGCTCGGTCGGTAAAGTAGTCATCAGCACCGTGGCAGGAAGTGAACGTGCAATTTCTTTATCTAATATTACATGAAGGATTTCTTGGATGAAGAAGATGAAATAGCAGTGGAGAGGGGTTAGTTTCGGTTGCCCAAAAATGTTGTCTGTAGAGAGGTTTTCTGAAGGCCGGAAATGGATGGTTTAGCAAAGAGTCCAGAAGAAGCCTCTCCAGACGAATCTGATCTGAGGATAGAAGTTGCTAGTTAGTTAGCTAGGTAGATGGCTATCCTGATGTAGCGGACTAATCTTCCGGAACGTAGCTGATTTTTAAGAGGGAGCACCTACGGCAAAAAATCAAGCCAATCATGAGTTGCAGAGGACTAATCATACATGTGGTTTTCATTGGTCCTTGGATGCTTCCGACGCTCACAAATCCCATACAAGGATTTCATGCCGGAATAGAAATAAGTCTTGTATGATTAAAGTTGGTTAGTGATGGTTGACGCTTTCGTTAGTGCTTTGTCTTCACTGTTCTCTCAAGCTGACCTTTCAACAATCAATTCGATGGAAAATTTCGTCTGCTTAAAAAACAGAGAATTACTTTTTGGGAGGCAAAACCAAATGGGTTGGTTGTCGCTATTCTCACAAAAACCACCCAGGTACCATGTCATGCCTTCAACCTTTCTTTGTGAACAAAAATCGCACGAAAAATCAACTGAGGTTGTTATCTTTTCACGGCAGTTTTGCGCAAAATGGGCCGATTTCTCCAGCTTAATTCACATTCCTACGCACAAGGACGTTGCGTCACCAGGCCTTGAAAGTTCAATAAATCACTTTCCCAGGTACCAGGAAAAAGGTGTTTGATGAAGGGTTTGGTTTGCTTACCGGCCACCCTTCTGAAGTGTGCTAACAAACGGACTTTACGTGGAAACATATTCCAGCTGAACTTAACATATCCTTGTCCAATAACGTCCTATAGGTTCTTGAATTCTGCCTGTCCGTTGATAGGAATTCTTGGCACTTGGGATCACAATGATGCAGCACAAGAATCACACATCAAATTATTCTCGCAGTTCAGGTGCCCTGATAAAGCTACCGCTGTGGATACCGAGACAGAAAACGGGTCTCATTTCATACATCTAGTCAAAGGATATCGCACTCGAAAAACTGGTAAATATGTGGCTCTGCTATGTGGGTCTGTGAATGTAATTGATAAACTTACTTAACAACTTATCAATGATATAATTTTAGATACAATTATAACAAACTCCCAGAAGATTCCAGCACGGCTAATCTAAATTGATTTTCGAGTAAAATTGATAAACTTGAGGGATTTGGGGAATTTTTGTCTTTAAACAGCAAGTTCACCATTCTCAGACCGGTTCCTTGGTCCAGCGTATAAAGTGTTTGATCAACTTTTTAAACTTATGTTTCTACATACTTTCTAAAAGCTTAGATAAACCGACTAAATATGCACACCACCTAGATACATGGCTAATCGAAGCCAACTGCCACAATATCCGACTGATTGACGGTTCAGTGCCATCATGGTTGCAAACACAACCAGCCCCCGGCACATATCAAGATATACATTATTCGAAGGCGGAATATGAGCTCGACGAGGGTGTATGAACAAACATGTCATCGCAGTACCTATCAGTGACGAGCTGAAAAATCTCTCCGCAACTGGAACTAATGTATCTGCGTGTGCATCTCTCGGTTTTAAAGCACCGTACCATGAAAATTTCTTGTTCCTAAAGAGTCCTCAAGGGATCATGTGCCGTCAGGCGACGGAGGACCTACGAAGTAACACTAATTCTCTTGGTTGCCCCACAAAATACCGCCCTGTATCATGCAGTTTGGTCCTACTCAAACTGCTAGAGAGGCTGCTGCTCACTACCGTGAAACCCCCTGCTGATCACCTGTGAGAATGATTCTCAGTTTGCTTACGAACCCAAAAGACCAACCAAGGACGCTCTTACTTGCTTAACGCACCATATTTTGAGAGCCCAGGAGACAAACGTGTTAGCACTTATTTCACACATTAGAAGTGCTTTTGATTCAGTTGATAGAGCTTCCCACCTCAGAACGCTTCAAAGAAATGAAATGTATGGGCCTGTTCCGTCACTTTTGCGTAATTTGAAGGCCTAACGGTAAAATGCCAGCTACAATTGCGATTGATTGCGGTAGGCCTCAAGGGACCGCTCTGTCGCCTCCTGTTCTTACATTCTACATAGACTCCTAATATCTTGACGATTCAAACATCGCAATAAAATAAGCTGACTATATCGCCATTGGCAGGACTAGTTCCGTAGCCGTAGATTCTAAACTTTTCCAGCACGATATCCATGCATCATGGTTTCAAAGAATTTCTGTCAGTCTGAATTCAGGAAAATGCGCCGAAATGGTGTTTGCACATCCGGATAACTTATGAGCACTACTCACCACTAGCGCAAGTCAAATGCATTAAATACCTCGGGATAAATTTATCCTCTGATCATGTAGAAGACGTACTTCTGGAAATCCGGCGGCTGAGTTTCTTCGTCAAACGACTGTCCATTCCACACACTGTTTCTAGTAATCAAATCTTCCAACCGTCCTGCCTATAATGCTGCACTGCTGAATCGCAGATTTTCGTGGATTGTTTTGAGTTGACTTCAGTGTCATCTGACGTTGTGTTGAAACGTTGTCCTCCTCCGGCAATTTGTCCTCTAACTTCATCATTGAAACTCTGATAGAGAGGCACATACAAGCCTGCTCCAATTTCAGTACGATCCCGTAAAATCTCTTCCATCCCCTACATGATGAACTGCAAAACTACCTTTCCCAGGACCCTTTTAGGAACACTGGCGTACTTTTGTACATCAAAGCCTCTGACTACATGGCCGTAGCCCCGTATTTGGCTCAATTTAGTACGTTACTTATGTCTTTTAAATGTGAAATTTATATGCTATCTATATGAGCCCATTTGGCTTACATTCTCTATTCATTTGGGTGCATGTGACCCGGTCCCAATCTGGTGCACATATTCATATGGATTTGTGCGCTTTTTTTTCGGAAATCCTTTCAGACGTTCACCTGGACATTTGCCTGTAATGAAAGATACAGAAAATCTCTGTTGACACCCTGTTTTGTGTAAATGTTGTGGCACCTTAACTGGGTTAAAAAATGGAGTGCGGTTCACCATGGTCCGAAGAAAACCAGTGAAACCGAAGTGCATTATCCTGTTTCGTCCCAGGGAATCAAAAGTCAGCCACATCACCCCTAACCGAATCAACCAAAGCGTGTTCACCTTGCAAGCTAGGGTGGGGAACGGGTAAAACGAATTTCACATGGAAGTAACCCCCGGAGTACCCAACTTAGTGTGGCCGATAACTGTTGCTGACAGCTGTTGCCCAGCGGACCAGCAGGAAGCCAGAAACCGTTTATCTTGAAAATCCTGTGCATAACTTCAGCCTCAACCCCGTTCGTCCTTTCTTTGATCTAAGAACACTAATTTCTGATTTGAGTCTTTCACAACGTTAGATCTCATGTAACCTTTCAGTGCTTGGCTGCCATGCCATCCGAAGGTAGCACGAGGGCTGAGATACTGCCAGGTTGCCCAAGCCTAGGCAGGGGAAGTCGGGATGCGGAGGTCAGGTTCGAATCACGGACTGCCGATCAGTGTATTCGCGCTCTACCCACTGAGCCATCTTGCCCCCTTAGATCTCATGTACTTCAAAAAGATCCTCCAAGAGAGTTCAAACGCCGATTGTAAAATGTCTCAACAGGGGCCAGCAAAGAACTTAGTGCTTTCACACATTCGACCAAATACGGGCCAGATATCTTACGAAAACTGTAAGGTGTTTAGTTGCCTGCGCAAGCAAATGAAACTAGGTCCGTAACTGTAAACCAAATGAGTAGAATGTGTAGAGTGAATACTGTTGGCTGGAGTTTTATTTCGCACCCTTCCGAAAGACCACTAAAACGGTCGACAAGTTACATAGATGTCTTTTATTCGGTAATCAGACCTATGCACAAGCTGACCAGTGCCGAACCTGAGGTCACTGTAACACACACAACATTTCTTTGATACACTGCCAGCTTCACTTCGATAAATTGTGCAAGAATCTCCTAAATAAAATTGCTTACTCTGTGGAACGATCCTGTCGTAGGACCCCATAAAGTACACCGCTAAAACACCCGGATGGATGAGAAACAGCCTAATTTTAGGAAGTGTTCAACAGCAGATATGAATCAACGCACAGGTCTCGTTCAGTCAAAAATCCCACTCCAATAGGGACACGCTTACTTCACAGTAAAAAAATATTTTTGTGCTTCAGGAAATGGATGTTTGCTGCTAAGCGAGAAGTTCAAAGGCGCTACAAAGCGAACGCATCAAACATTTGCTGTTGACAAATACACAACTTCTGTGTTTGGGTACTTACTGTTTGTACTTAGTCGTCATCTGAGCATTGAAATTATTACGTGAAATGCTTTAGTAATTTGTGCAGTATTTATTGGATATCTTGAAGTCTTTTAGAGGCTGAGTTCACGCCGATCCTCGTTCATGGTCAGCTTCATGTAATAGCTGCAAACTTCGTTGGATGAATCGTATCGCAATTAGTTTCCTGTTTTATGCACCTGATGCTCTCCGCCTTGATCTCGAACCTACATTGTTAGACCCAAATGTGGTTCGCATGTCATCTAATGAGCTAATTAGGAGGGCCACCGATTATGGTGTTTCTCAGTTCCACGGTTAGATGCACATTATCACTGATTAGGCGCGGCGTGGACTCAACAAGCCTATCGGTCAATTTGTTAAAAGAACTAATCCTGCAGCCACGTATCCAGCGTTTGGTCCACCTGGCCTCTGGTGATTATGAAGCTATTTTGACAAGGGGTGCTCGCTCCATGTGGGAATGGTTCGTCTGCAAAAAATCCCAGAGAGAAGCGGTTTCGGCTATTCCTATGACTTATTCTGTGAATAAACATTTTATTTTCATAATGCTCTACATGGGAAACTACAGGGACGACCTACATTTGTTACATCATCTCAACACACATTTGATTGCCTTAATCGTCGCGTTACCATTTATGTCACCCCGGACATATGCATTTGCCAGTATGTCTAGCAGATCACCGACGCCGCCGCCCGCTTGACCGGTCAGTTGCTACTGACCTTACCCCGGCAACTTTTGGCTGTTTCAAAGTGCTCCACTGACACATTTCGTCAAGCTCCCTAGCAGTTAACCCTGTGTGTTGTGCCCCTCCTCTCCTTCTTGTAATCACTGTAATTTACTCCCTATCTCGGTTTACTAAATACCGTTTTGAAAACATCAAACTACACACAGTAGAGCTACAGTCGTTCGTACCCTCCGATTAAAATCGCATCTTATCCTAGAGGGTCTTAGAAATGACCCGCGCCACTTCTATCTCAGTTAAGCATCCGAAGGCTATCTTGATAGAACCATAACCACAATTTCAGGCAATCTGATTAAGTCAGGAAGACATCTTCCTAAAAGCCTGAGTGACAAAACTCTTATGCTGTCCAGTGGTCACCTAGTCTTAGTTGATGTTAAGGGCAGACGTTTTATCAGGATACGCGCTCGTACTGCTGGCCACGTTTCACAAGACTTGTGGCTTGCAAGTAAAGTCTACACAGGCAAAACTGGCAATACGATGCGAAAACAACGGGTCGAACTCAACTTGTAACATTAGTTCTATACGTGCTGGACACACGCGTTTATCAAGGTCACCGAACTGAACTAGATCTGGAATTTTAGCCATCGAATTCTTGGCACAGACATCAGCTTTGGATTTAGAACACGTGCAGACACTAACAAACCTGTGGCCAGACAATTGTACCTTAATCCGTCCAACACCATATCATTTCTTTCACTTTGACACTACTGTCAATTTAAGCTTGGTTGGTAAATTATATGAGCTCGGGGAAGAGGCATCGAAAATGTTAGCTTCTTTTATACTGTGTTGTTCTTACTGAAAACAAGTGGATTTCTTAGGAAAAGTTTCATTGTTTCCTTATCCCAGACAGTTGATATCGTCCGACCGCGTGATGCTCACCAAGGAACCGGCCTCGGATCCAAAGGGACCGCGGTGACACCATCTAACGGTGACAGGGATCGATGACAGCCTAACATGCCTTCTGAAATATATGTGGACTCCGACCACGCACACTTTTCAGACCTATGCATACTTCATCTGGCCACTGAGCAGTTCACCAACCCCAAAAACAAACGAACGTATCAGAGCCGCGTTTTCCAGTGTTTGTCTGCTGACCGGATTTCGTAAGTTAACCATCACTTGAGCGAGATATTCAGAGATATACGCCATATCACACCTTACGTTCGCTGCACAACACCCTAATCCAGCTCTATCAATAATCCGATGCCAGGTAAAAGTGAGTGCACTTGTAACAATAAACGTTGTTCTCCTGATGTCATTAAACTTTGACAATAAGATGGAGACCACATTAGGACACTTGACAGTTCGTTTCCATTGTTCTGAAAGAGGATATGCAAACGTCGCGACCACCATAGAGGGACTGAAGCTCGCAACCGTGAACCTAATTATCGTCATCTTCTACACCTGTCATAGCTGACACCGTTTCGTTCACCGGTGATTTGGGGACGTAGGGTAGATATCTATGCATTGGAGGCGGGAGCTGGTGTAATAGATCCGTCAGTACAGGGGTATAAGTGGACTTTTTATTGGGGATATCTGGAGGGAAAGCCGTGCACTTAAGGCAATAGATTGGATGCATGCGCGTCATTTGGCGTCTAGGCCACAGGTAATGCAAAGCTGCTCTGGACCTCTCAATCCAGATGGAAATTTCATCTTATGCAAGACCACCGGGACCAATATAGCTGCCAAGGTAGACGAATCTGTCTACTACTTCAACTGGCTTTCCAGCAAGCATGAGGTTAGAGATCAAACCCACCCAGTCATGCAACAGCGTGAGGCGAAATTATTAAGATTACTTAATATTGTCTGCATCAGAATGGCGTCAGGTTCAAGAAGACCTATATCGTCTGCGAACTCGATATCTGTGAGCGATTGCCCAGAGAGAATTTCGAACAGGCGTCAGAGACTGATAATGAGTCTTCCATAATCGTATCAATGATGAGGTCGAAGAGCAAAGGTGAATGAGGACAGCCTCGCCTGACACCACTTGATGTGGTGAACTCAGGCGAGAGCCTTCCGTAGACCTCCATACGTCCGCGGGAGTTGGCGTACAGCGCTTTAAGGAGGATCAAGAACTTATGGGGAACACTTTTGCTTCGTTCATCTGTAGCACCCGTTCGGTGCCTAACTGCCATGCCACCCGAATGAAGCACGAGGGCTGGGATACTGCCAGGTTGCCCAAGTCTAGACAGGGAGAATCGACATGCGGAGGTCAGGTTCGAACCACGGACCTTCAGGTCAGTGTATTCGCGCTCTAACCACTGAGCAATCTCGCCCCACACCTTTGTTTCACAGACACTGCCACAGTGCCTGATGGCTCACAGAGTCAAAGGCAGCTTTCAAGTCAAGGAAGACAACCATCGTTGGTTGCTGGAAGCAGTGTCACTGGTCCAGGACCTGTCGCAAGTGAAAATGTGATCGACACATCCTCTTGCTGGATGAAACCCTGCTTTGTTTTCGCAGATCTGTCTGTGTGTGTTCAGTCAACCTTCGAAGGATAAGACCAGGGAGCACCTTCGATGCCACAGCTAACAAGCTGATGGCACGGTGGTTTTCACACAGCGTCCACGTACCCTTTTTGAAGATAGGGACAACTGTCGACATGCCCCATTCTGCAGGCACCTTCTCTTCGTTCCATATCGCACCAATAAGCTTTGTCAGATGGGTCACCAGGGATTCTCCGCCTTCTTTGAAGAGGGCTTGATAGAGACCGTCCGGTCCTGGTGCCTTCTCACGTTTTAGCACGGATATTTCGTACATTATTTCTTCTTCCGACGGGCGATCAAGGTTTACAGTCCATTCGCCCGTAGGCGTTATCTCCAGAGGCTGTGTTCCAGGAGGCCAGCTCAATTGTGCTTCGAAGTGTTCGACCAATCTTTCCAGTCGGCGTTTTTGCGAGTGAATTAAGGAGCTGTCTGATTCACTTGTCGTTTAACTGACCATTGCGTTCCTAGGGTCAGTCGATCGCATCGGCTGATATAAGGCACGACTGTTTCCGGTAGTAAAAGCCTTCCCCATCTTCCGAGCTTTCGATGCCCACCAGAGCTCTCGGTCTTTCCGTAGGCTCTTCACTATTTGGCGTTTCAGGGTTTTACGTGTGCCGTCGTACTCGTTGCCTGGTGGTATGGATTTCCTGGCATCAATCAGAACTAGCGATCTCGATCATATCCAGTGGTCTTGTGGTCGAATCGGAGAAGTCGGACAGACAGCACTGAACGCCGCTAGCGTAGCTTCTTTCACATTTTACCATGCTTCATCTACGTGCCCAATACCAGTACAATATTGGTTTATTGTAGAGAGTTGTTGAGCTAGCTCAGATTGATACTGCTGAACTATGGTAGTTCTCCGAAGATGGTGGACTGGCATGTTTCTTGCTGATTTGCGATGACCCGAAGGGAAGTGAATTGTCAGGCGTGCTCGGAATCAAGTTGTGTGCCCCAGCAGGAACGGCAGTCTTGAGTTGCAGCTCTCTCCACTGGTGCCTGATGACCACGTGATCCAACTGGGTCCACAGTTGATTTTCAGTTGGTGGCCAATAGGTTAGGGGATGCGAACGTTTATGCTGAAAGTTCGTACTGGCCAGAAACAGTTCATGATCAGCACACAACTGTAGGAGTCTGTGTAACGAGCATCAACACCGAAACGACCGGCTAGATTTGATTCCAAGGTGCTCAGACGACCGACTCGGGCATTCATATCGCAAGAATCACAATGTCAATGGTTCTTCCTTGAAGAATGAGCCCGGATAACTCTCGAAAGAAAGTGACTCTCTCAGCATCAGAACTGCAGGATAAACGAACGGCGCATAAACGACTGTTTGCTGGAATCCAATCCAGCAAAGCGCGTTCAGCTCTGGGACAGAGTGCAACTCTCAAGCCATATATTCCACGAGTCATCGGTTCTGGATCATCGGAAAAAAGGAGGGTGAGATGTGAGAGAGCTAAGTTCGTCTCTGGCCTTTTGAGATGCATGACAACGCTTGGGTCTCGTATGCGTATTTCAGAGGCACAACATACATCAATTCTGAAGGAGGATAAAGTTCCGGCAAGGAATGCCTCTTCGCCAATTTTTTCAGGGACGTTGAAAGCCCCCAAGAAGAAAGGATCTCGTGGATTTAGCAGTGTTATTTTGCTTATTGTTAATGAGCAGGCTGCTGTCTTTCGGGAAGCACCAGACTCTTTGGACTATGGAATAATGCACCGGTGGTCACGGTCAACTGTTGGACGATCAGAATGTGCGGATTTCAGGGCCGACCTTTTCTAACCCGACCTTCCTCAGGGGAAGGCAGTATCGTTGCTTCCACGAATATGGGCATGCTGGTCACCTGGGGAAACACCTTACTGGCTTCACACTCCTGTCACAGACAACATTACGACTTACGCCTACACCGCTTCGTTAGGACGGGGTCTCGCTGCTCTTGGTCTGACTGCTCCCCTTTGGCCCTCCTGGAATGGTTGCACCTTGTAGAACAAAGTTCCAGTGCAGCCTGCGGGATCGTTGCAGCACTCAAGATCAACCATCACGTCAAGGTGGCAGCTTTGGATCGGGAGCCGTGAATGTATTCGAGAATTTGGGGGGTATTCTGCGTAATTTGATGAAAAAATGTATGCAACAGTATCAACTTCTTGTGGTGATAAATTTCGAACTGAGTTTAGACTCAATACGGTATCGCAAACGTCGAGTGCACAAAATGATGCCTTTGGAATTTCCGCGGGTATCCAATCAAAAGTGCTCACAAATTTAGGGAATAACCATGCTCGCTGACACGCCGAAAATCTGAATGTTCCAAACTGAATGGAACTGAGAAAACCAAAGGAAACGGCAGATAGAAATGGTTGGCAGAAGAGCCTGTCAGCTACTTAAAGGCGCATTTCACACTACGGGGCGAGGAAAGGGATCACAAGAGGCATCAACACTAACAGCACTGTTATGGTAATTTCGAGAATGATAAGCACACCGACGTGATTGGGAGCGAACAGAAGGAAAACAACCGCATGTAACGTCCTGTGGTGGTCAAGTAAAAGCCAAGTACAGCCACGTCGAGGTTCTTTCTCGGCAAGTCAGCGGTACTTAACGCCAGTAGACGCCGTTTCACCAGGATATCCATATCAACCTAAGCACACGCGGACAAATCAAATTGCTCAGCTACGTTGTCCTACCTTCACGGTCGTCACGTAATCCGCGCGAAGCAAGAGGGTTGTTATTTTGGTGCGATGCTCAGGCCCATATATTACTAAGCCAATGATAACAGAAGAGACCACCGTTCTAGTCGGACCCCAGTGATCTAACATTGACTTAATCATAAGCTCACCTAGATCGTGTAACCTCTCACAGTAGTGTCCACTTAGTTATTCCCGGTCATCACCTCTAAAATTGGACCGACACAAGGCCCTTGACAGAAAAAAACATTTGGTAAAATAGTTGCTATGGGAACAAACAAAGTCGGATGAAAATGTCCATGCAGTTCATTGTAAAAATTAGAAAAAAGGCTGAAGGATCACAGGCATCAAGGTGGGGTTGCACCATCTAGAGCATCCGGGAAATGGGAACTAAGCGGGGCAATTATCACCTGTAAAAAAGAAAAACATGGTTATAAATTTTCGATTGCCATAAAATGCAGGATATGCCCAACGTTCTGACTATCCGTAGTCACTGGCAATTCTGACATCAGATGCAAACAGAGAAAAGACACTGCATTCGGTATACACTAGGACCGCCTAAAATGATCGGCGCTTTTCGCATCACAAAAACACAACTTCTACAAGTATGTGCTTGGGAGAAAGGTTTTAAAAACAACAGTTAAGATTACTGTTACATAGATTTGCCTAGTATGAACAACCTCCCATCGATGAGTGTAGACGAAAGCTACTGGCTCATTATCAAATTGTGCGACTCGATAGTCAATACAAATTTCTTAAGGGACATTAGACAACCAAGGATCCCAACACGCAAAAAACCTTAGGTTGGAAAAGCTCGATGACTTCGTAAACGCAATGGAACAACTCTTTATATGAGTGGAATGAATCAAACTTACTGGGAAGGCAATATTTCATAGGTCCTTCTATGAGATTCATCAACTTCAGTTAGGAAATAGGAACCCGGAAATAATCCACCTGGATTGTGTGGCGGCTTGAACGGGGCTGTGAAGAACATAAACAAGGTTGTAAAACGTACTGCTAAAAGCCGCAGAAATGCATCTGCTGCGTCGTGAGGTCAGCAGTAACAAAGTATATCAAATGCACAAAGACCTGTAACAGAAGAACCGACGCTTTCCCGATTGAATGGACGACTGGTATCGACAAAGGACAGTAGTCGAACAGCTGAACACCGGCATACAGTTGGATAAATACGAACGATGTGTACGTAACCGGATATGGAGTTATCTATAGGTCCCTGATGTAAGTCCAAGCGAGTAATATTGGTGGGCAGACATACAGTGGGCTGATGCGAAATATCAGGCGGTCTAAACAGAATCATCATCATCAGAGGCAGCAATACCAATGTTGACACCGATGCTTCACTGCCGCACAACCATAAAGTTTACCTAATTATGTTTACGGCATTAGTTTGAAACAAAAGATTCGTAATGCTCAACCGGATGCTTACTTAAAGCACTTTTCAAGCAGAAAGAGGAGCCTACCCTAAATTACCACAGTGCGAGTTGATACTGTTCATCAGAAAGATTGTACCTGATTGGAGATTAGTGGCCAATAAGCTGTCCTGGATGGTGAACCAGGATCAACAGTTGGGACTACTTTCTCAGCTCCCAGTGGAAACCTAGAATCAACGACAACAGTAATCCAACGAGACGGTTTCGCTGAATCAGCATTAACACTAACAGTAACAATATGAACTCNAACAGTAAGAAAAGTGTGCTTGGCCGAAGGGGACCATTATTCATCCACTTTCGGTCCCAAAATAGACTGTTTCTAGTCGGTTCCTCAAACTATCCTATAGGAGGGACTATCTTTCCGAATAAGCTACTTTTTCTTGCCCGCTACACATGGTTTCTCTCAATAGAGAGAATCGCACTGAACTGTTGCACTCAGGTTTAAAAGCCGAAAAATAAGACATTCGAAATACAAGATCAGTCGCAAAGATGAATCCAACTATATGCCAAGGACCGCACCTGCATTGTGCGATGAACGTCGTTCATTCAATATTTTTTCGAATTCGGAGACTTGTAAACGAGTTCTTTGATTGAAAAGTCGGTTAAAAACGGGATTTTGCTTTCTGTCTGGAGACGCCGGAGAGCCAACCACATTGACAAGGGGACGTGATGCATGTACGGTCAGACTGAACATGGCAGCGGCCAAACCGGATCCGTAGGAATACATCAATATCCTGCGGTTACGTAACTCCAGCTCTGGGACACTATGGAAGTGAAAAAAAAATTGGACTACCGTTGATAAGCACATGGGCTTTCTAAAAAAACTCGAAAACTACACATAATTATCACTAAACAGTGGAACAGTTTAGCTAGCCTGAGCCACTTGGTGCCTTCTGAAGACCCTGTGCACTTCATTTACGAAGCGACAACATGGAAAACACGTGAAGGATCGTAAGAAGTTTACGAAACAAACCATCAGTGACCCAATAAGGAGAGCACATATATCTAAACGTTCGTTCAGATAAAGCCTCATGCACATTCCGGGGAATTTTCAGCATGAAAGTCCACAAAGGTATCACACGTAAATGATGAAGCAGTTCGATATACGCCGAAATTCGCATGAAATACCGGACGAAGTAGGCCAGAGGCGAGGCTATTACGCAGGACAGTGAAATTAACTAGAGAACGAGCCACATGCAGGACAACAGAATCCTGGCGGATAAAAGCCTATACGTCGATCAGCAGCATCAAGTCGGCGTGGTTTTAGCCAGTGGCTGGTGGAGTGAAGAACGTCGGACAAAATTCGTTCAGTGGATTCAACCAGCGCAGCCCATGGGATCCCGCTGCATCTAGAAAGATGTCACTAAAAATCGGGTAATTGCCTTTCCCAAGAAACCCTAAGAAAAGGACAAGGGAACAATAAATCCAGTAAGGGAGAGTACAAACATCAAAAGACCAACAAATAAGACTGCGAGGAACATCCATGGTGTGACAGCATAAAAAGCAAAATGTCAAGCTTTACTGGAGAGCACTTTACACTTCCGCAACCGCAGTACACTGGTTTACATAAAATGTTTTTAGTAATGATGTGGTTAGAAAACGTCAGAAGTTTACGTGCCGATGACCCAAAATTCACACGGCAAATCAGACAGAGATTTTTCAAAAGAGATTTTGTCCTGTAAGTGAAGCTAGTCTATTCTGAAACGCCGGGAAGTACTCTGCAGCTATTTCATCCCTACGGTGAATTATCAGTGGTGGGCATTTCAGAAACTTCAAGGAGTTTCGGACACGCGACCTTCTGGCCAGTAGTTTGAACACAACCGTTCGGCAACGAGTGGCTGAACAGCGCTGTGATTAACCCGCACTTAGACGGTATACAGTGCCACTCGGTATTCAATCACGGAAACCACATCAGGTCACCAAGACGAAACCCAGCTCCATTCTCAATCGATCAACCCACGCAAAATAATGCCTGGTGGAAAAGCACCAGGTGATCTGGTAGATAAAGCGGTATTTGTAGGCATTCGTCTGTTTGAGGTGTCCTTTCATTAGGTTACAATGAAATCCTTCATTCCGATGTTTATGAATCAGGTTTAGCCTGTTTTTAATAGAGCTAAGGTATCCCTAGATGAACCGTCTTTTTTCTTCACCTCAATGAACCCCATTTTGATTTCATCTAATTCAGAAGCCTGGTTTTTAATGCAAGTTGTTAGATGACTGTAATCCCAGATCACGAGCACTACGGATAGTGTACAGCGAATGAATCAGGTGGCCTGTCCTAGATGAATAAGCCTACTCTGTTAAGGCAACAGAGTAGCACAAATGTGCAGTCGCTCGTCTGGAAGTGAATGAAACTGAACATCTATGTGTCTCAAAAAGACTCTCAGTGGGAGCACCAATTACAGTGCTGTACAATGGTCAGAATGACTAGTCTTGCGCTCTAACGAAAACAAATGCACAACAACTGGTTACGTTTTTGGAAACAGGTAACGTTCATATAGGTAGAGGCAGAGGGAACCCAGATTACTGAACTGCGCTAGTGACGGTTAACATGCTGTGTTTTTTCTACGAGGGTCTGTGTAGTAACGGTATTTTCCTCAGTTTAGTTCTCGGTCTGAGCCTCCCAAGTTAGTGTTCACGTCAAAACAACCACCAAATGCACAAGGTATATAAACGCCCAAAACCGAGTCAAGAACAATTGTACAGCGCTTCATATATATAGTGTAAGCGGCGACAACTTTCTGGAAATCCTGACGCCTTCTGGATGCGCCATTGGCAACCGGCATTCGGCCAGTACTGAGTCATGATTGGCTGTAGGGTCCAGACTTTCGACCAATCAGATCTCGGCTTGATGCCGGACCTGCAAGCGTCCCGAACTTTTGGCCAAACTTGCGCGGGATAGGTTTCTCGGCCGTAGCAGCACCTGACCGCGAGCGGTAAAGCGGGATCCGTGTGAAATTCCGCCTAATAGTCTGCAAAATGCGGTCAGACTCTCTTTCTCTGAAGTTGGCTAGCTATAAATCGCCCACTTTAGTGGAAGAATCTGTGCAATTGAAGGCGATCTTTATGCATGATCATCTGATAGGGGCAGCTGATACTATATTTCCATGAACTGACTTGTGCTTAAAACAAAAGGCGGATTCAAATTTCCTCTCAGTTTGTCGACAAACGCAGTTAGTCTTTCTCCGTGGGCAGATTTATCGCACTTAAGTCTGTCTTACTATGGACTTTCTGCCGCTAACGATTTCCACATGTTCTGCCAGTGAGTTGGCTGTACAATGGAATTTTGCAGTGAGGTTAAATAGGTCCAGCATTCTAAGTGCAGTCTTGTCTAGTTAGCCACAGACTTGATAAAAGGTGTGCGTAATAGGGAGAGCAATATCCGAAGATGTGATAAAGTTATCGACAATGCAGAAAAGTCGTACGATTACAGATGTATAGGTAGAGGGACGACGGACTTGCAGGTCACCAACATTCCGCTAGCGAAATTAACGTGATGTTCATAAGATTTCAAAATATGGACTCATTTCGTTGAGGAAAAATTGTTTAAAAAAACAAGCCACCAACAGATACAACATACCAAGACGTTCGTGCGGATGTTCATCACATTCACTCCGTCTGGCAAAAACCCGGTAAAAGCTTTCGTTCCCACTTAGACCGAATACATAAGCAGTCTAGTTTAAGCGCCCTAGTTTCAAGCTGTTTCCATCTCCTACACACGCGGTTCTTCGGGAAAGAAGTGTTCCTAACAGATGCCCAAGTGAACTGTGTAACGGTAAACTTTTAACCTTCGCGTATCTTCGTTCTACGTAGTATGTTCTATATACCTTCATTTTATCTTTCGTTTTTCGACTTCGGAAATTTTCTCCCAAGTGCTAGTAATGCAGAGATCTAAAGGGTCCACGTTTGGGATCAAATAACCAAGCCTACTACTGTGTAGTGCACAGTTACTTCTGTCGAAGTAACAGCTGAATAAAACGGAAACCGGGTTTGCTAAAAAAAAAGTCTCAAGAAGAACGGATACTGTCAATCGTGATAAGTTATAGCCCAAAGGAAGGGTAACGAAGGACGATCGGCAGGTCGACAGTTATAAATGACAAGGAATACAGTGGCGCACAAACAGAGAGTGTAGAACAATCATCGCTAACACTATTACGGATACTACAGACACTGTTTATAATGGTACCGCTACCAAAATTTAACTTTCCGGAATCGGGACATCTCACCGCTGAACTTATGGACAAGACACAAAACCAGTACTAAAAGGAACCGACAAAATTAGCAATTTCAACCACACCATTCTTCACTAGGGATTACTCGGGAAACGGAGGCGGCTGATGTCTGTTTTAGCCCGGCCCGGGAGGGTGTTAGGACGAAATATTTTGCCTTACTGAGGGTGCTTACGAAAATCAGTGGTGACAATACCACAGGCAGGTGTGGTCACGTGACTTAAGTGTGCCGTGGTAAACCATGGGACACACCAGCAAGGGCAGGGCCCGTCAAAGGTTGAGCTTGTTTGTCCCAACCATCGTAACATAACTGTGCTATATCGCTCGGTTGAATAACTACTGCCAAGTTTACGTTAGAAAAGTTTAGACTACTAACTCGTAAAGCAATTTTCAAAGACATAACGCCGATCCGTTTATCTCAATTAGATAACTCTGAAAAGCCAGTAAAGATTGTGAATGGAAAGGTTATATACCATCGGAGGAAATGACGTAACGGGACAAGTGGGTGAAGGGCAACCATTTAAATATGGTTTCCAAAGATATACCACCATTATGACAACTGGGCGTCCAAATAATTTTCTATTTGGTACGCTCATTACCATAATCCAACCACCCGTGAGATTGCCGAAGTCCGAGAATGTATTAATCCCCAACCCAAATGCATGTTAACGGTCAGCTGTCATCCCATCGAACGACGAAGAAAGTCTCTTCTCAAAGCCACAAAATTTGAAAGTCATTAGGGTAAAAAGTGAGGACAGACTGTTTTCATCCAAATCAAATACGCTAAGTATTGTCGGTGATTTTCATAGGTAAATCCAAACGAAAATCAGTCATTCATGGTAGTAAGCTTTTGTATGGAAGCAAAACACGAAATAATGCTTACAAATACTCGTTCTACATTGCTAGGAACACCAACATACCTGAATAACAGGCTGGCAAGACAACCGTACAAGGATGCTGTGTACATGTTTCCCACGTGTTTGGCGAACACAAGACTGTGTTCAACCTTCACTGAGAATAAACTGCGAGTGGCTTCCATGCATCGGATATCAACATCGCGGGTCGGTTGTTTGGCAGGGCTATGGAAAACAATACAAGGGAAATTGAAACCCACTAGTGAAATTGTAAAACTACAAGCACGAATTCTACCGATTTGACGCAACATGGGAGGGTAAGTCGAAAAAACTATGCAATTCACTAAATGTTACATCGGCTTTACTTTGAAGGTTTTGTTGGTAGATTGATCGGATGGAACTTTTTTTCGGTAAGGACAACTAGCCTCCGATACAACGTGATACCTTTTTGAATATTCGCAATCAGAACCACCATAATGCAGTTTCTTCCGGTGTCAACAGATGCCATGCTTCTGGTGTCTCGGTTGAAAGGTACAATGAAAAGATCCTCAAAATCAACGGAAAAAAAGTGCGAAACCGAGAGTATCGCATTCAATCAGTTGTAAAAACGAGTATATCAAGCCGTTCAGTGGTGAAACCCCTTAGGTGCGGTTCCCAAGCAACCCGAAGGAAATACACCGGTACAAACAGAAGCAATCGAGAATCCGGAGGTGGGTTCGATCCACATAACTTTCAATCGAGAATTCTGCATGAATGATTTAACTGTAAAGTCCAGCTGTGTCAAAGTAATCAACTGCTTCAAAAACTTAACAAAGTCGAAGCTATAATATGCATATCTTCTCCCAACTCAAATCTCAACAACTCTAATTGCGTAATTTACTAAGAGATGAGCTTACTCTGCACCAACGCCGTTTACAATCGTTGTAAAGGCGGTCCTCACTTGATCATCAATCGTGGCTGCCAAGTTATTAGTGTCGTTTTCCGCTATTGAATCGTCGATAACGGATCCATTTGTAGCTGCCTCCTTATCGGGGAACAAAGAGCCAGGATGAAGAGCCAGCATGTCATCCATAACCAACCACCCGTAGGCTTTGCGAACGAGTCGAGTAAATGGACTGTGGAAGCACAGGTAATCAATGTTGTGAAGGGAAGATAACCCTGGCTTTTTCAAAGGAGCCGAAACAACCACCGGAAGTTGATCTGACGAGAGGGAGTATCAGAGTAAAGCGTGGATTACTGAACAGATTGATGTTATAATCATATAAGAGCTTATTGGAAAAGCAGTGAATCACTGTTGTAGGGTAAGTCATTAAAGCCGTTAGGATAATCACGTGCCCGCAGTGATTACTGTCCAGTTCAACCATCGTGAATACGACAGTGTTCAGAATAGGTCAAATGTAAACGGATCCACCGATGACAGCACATCCAAACATAACAGTGTTAATTTAGGTGTTAGTGCAGCTTCATTACACGGTTACAAAACAACAGCACCATAAGAGTTACCGGACCTTCGTTTCTAATTCTGAAGGAAAAGTGCAGTATCAGTCAGGTTGTATGGTGAACCGTTCTCTGAAGAAACGCTGCTGAAGTAAAGGGTTAGGCGGATACAAGCGAACACAGTTGACAAAAGTGAACAGTTTTTAAGAACGGTTTCGAGAAGAAAATAAACAGGCGGAGCAAGTCATAAGCCCAACGTGTCATTTCAAAACACAAAAAGTTAATATGTCGAAAATGGTTCAGTACGGCGATCGTCTAAACCGCGAATTCTCAACCGAAAATCGAAAAGGTTATTGGCAAGTTGTTATGTCTCTGAGAACTAATGTGAACATCCCATTCACACGTGTAAAGGCCAATAAACCAGTCTTTATGACCGACTGAGCGACTAGTTTCAAATCTTTAGCAGTGGAAAGGTGAAACATTTCAATTGCCACAGGATGTGAAACAGCAGACTTGAAGTAGTTCACTGGATTAGCTCGAGGATGAGAGTCCGTTGGAAAAGCTAAATATTTGCCGTCAGCAAAGCTCAGAACGTCCAGAGCTTTTCTCCACCTGGTTGCTACTTTCATCTGGTCAGGGCAATTTCTGTTCATGCAAGATAGTACCTTATAATAATACGAGAATTGCGTGACAACTTTTGAGTCCAACTGTCAATCCCATAAGAACCACTTCTAAGAGCTAATAAAGCGAACCTCCCCTCACATCTTCTTTTCTACTGACAACTTATAGAATCGTCCCGACCCCAAGAGAGACCTCCCAAATGGAATAGGCGTTGAGCCGTGCGACACTTGGTTAAGTTACCGCCTGAGTCAAGTAATCCGTCAACGAAGGCCAGTAGAAACTCACTCAAAGATGACAAGACCAACTAAAAATACATTGAGCGAGACATTATTGAATTCACCTGACTCTTCCTCGACATTTCAACTGTCTTTCATCCCATAGTCATGAAATTCGGAAACTAGACCGCTCAACTAGTGTTTCACATCCATGTATTACAAAACGCGCCTTGGAGAAGCAAACTGTTAGTAAAATCGCCTCTGTCAGTCGATTCCTGATTAAGAAAAAACAGCACCTTTTTCTATATAAACGGACATGGGCCACTTAGGAAGTCCTAGAAAGTCTTAGTCTCAGAAGTCATGTCAGTAGTGTGTAAGATCGCTTGATACAACTGAATCGCTCATTCCGTCTTTCGTAGCCCCAGGTGATTTGCTGTTCGACAACTTTCATCCTGTCATGGATGGCTTGTTTTGACCGAGACCACTTTGGTCGCCCACCTGAATCGTGGGCGTGGAACAGAGTGTAGCAAGCGGTCTGCTCTCCCAGCAAAAACTCCTATATAGACTCTACCTGCTTCAACTTGGGCACATCGGTCATTCAACTGGACGCGGCTCCCACACTTCTTTGCACACAGTTAAGATTGTCAGTCAAGCATGTCCAGCGACTTTTCAAAAGAACCGGCCTTTTGGCCGATTTAGTTTGTTTGCTACCTTCCGTTTACTCAAACTTATTTTGTACGAAAAATGAGATTCTATGAGCCGAATGACCCGTATCCCAATTTTAATGAGATTAGGTTGAAAGACAGATGAACAGAACGACTCTAATGGCATTCCGCAGAGAATATCATTAGGCATGATAGTGCTTCCACATTCAGTCCGATCCAGCCAGTGGAATACGTGTCAACTGAACGTCAATGACACGTGTTCAACTTCAAGTTGAGGCCAATTAACTTGATTGTACTCCTGCATCTGCTCCATTGCGGACAAACACGACTCATGCAGCCAACGCAAAAAGCGCACACCACTGCTATACACAGGAAAGTGAGTTGTAAGTTGGGGCCTTCCCCCACGTTGTGAATCGCGGAATACCCCCAGTACTTATAGGAGATGGTGCAAGCGGTCAGCATTGCAACTGAAATACACTCTCTTCTTGCACCAACTCTCACTTACTCCAACGACTCTATTTTAGGCTTTTTACTAAAATCATTCGTCCAGTACATGCTAGGACTGTCAGGACTTTTACACCATGAACTGAAGTGTCTAAGAGCAGGACCGTCGAAACAACAATAAACAATATCTTAATATTCAATCAAAGCGCATCACCACTGCGGCCAATGGTGTTTGGTCGTTAGCACAACCAACTCAACAAGCTGCAGTGGCCCAAACAACATACGCTTCAAAAGCGATGCTTATGGCCTTCCTGAGACCAAACTTCAGGATTATAAAAGCAGTCACACACCACCCTCCAAGTACCGCCTGAGCAAAGCCGGAGGTCCTGAGATGAGAGCCGCTGGACAGGGCGAGCTTGATATTGTAATCAGCAGGGCTGTTGAATCTGTTTCTGTCGGCTGGACTCCGCTAGTTCCCTACTCAGTGTTGTAAAACCCAAAGACGCGCTAAAAATATTCGGAGCATAAGTGTTATATTGCTGTCAGTCATACAAGGATGGTGAAAGATAAACTCTACCATCAGTCCAATGGACTCACTCATAGAGTGCACAGGAAAGATGTAACATTAGCTGGAGATATGGATGTCAATAGTGGTAACTAAGAGGCGGATGACAGAAACTTGGGAATCTACATTCCGTCGGGTTCCGAAGGAATGAACACTCAATTCAATTGTGTGCTGACAAAGCTGGTCCTGCTGGGCACCAAATTCACGGAGAGCTTTCATAGAAATGTGAGCTGGAGTCCTCTTCCTATGCGATACTAGACCCAGGTAGACCACGGGAGTTGTGTCAGATGTTTTGTACAGGACTGCAGATTATACAAGACTCTGACCATGTGCAAGGGTATTTGGTCGTTTTAGTAGATGACACAAATGTCATACTTGGAATGTGAATCCCGCAGATAAAACAAACATAGGTACTACATAACTATCAGACCATGCTCGCCACCACCCCAGTGGGACTTTTGCCAATGGTAGTGCAAAGCATTGGTAACACCTCCGAGACACGCTACGCTCAACCAGTGCTTCAGCACATGGTTTCACCAACTACACTAACCATAATCACTAGATAACTGCTGGTTCAGCGGAAATACTCAATACCGGAAATGATGACCCTATATATCCCACCCATGGTCACATGCACAGACAAACCACCCTGGAGTTTAGCACTTCTCTCAAGCTAGATTGAAAATCATGGTGCTCCCGAGGAGTATCAAAAACTGAAGGTCCAAAAGCCCCTGGAAATAACCGCAAACCTTCTAAACTCACTAAACCGAACTGCGCAAAACGACTGAACGTTAATCAGATGACCGCGGAGGAAAATAGTGACCCAATTACTCCTAATCCCAACTCTTATGCTATCACTAATTTACGGTAGACAGTGAACACAGCCTTTTTCTGCATTCGAAATGCTCAAGGGGTTACCAAATATTAAACTGCGTAAGGCTGCAGGATCAAACGATCAATCCCCATTTATGAGATCCACGTAGTGAGTGTTGTAACTAATGGGGTGTAAGTTCAACTTTGTACGCAAACTGCTTGTAGGCATCATTCTTCGACGGCTAATCCATACTCGTGCACACACCTCCATAAGGAACGTACAGGATTCACAACGGACCGAGATTGTATTTATCACCCTCAGGGAAACAGCTAGCCAGAACACAAATACCACGGACCAAGTCCCCCTCTCTTCCTGGACCTCAAAATCGAATTCGACGCTGTTAATCAGACTGCTTTGCAGGATTCGCTTGGACAAGTAAGCAAGACCGACACCACTTAAATCAACCTCCGTCACTGGTGACGAAGACGAGATATTAGTTTCGCTGAATCACCCGCGTAAGCGCCACGCCATTACATAGATGCGAAACCTGAGCTGTCCGATTGGAGAGTGGTACATAACTAAAAAATTTTGATCGCCTATTCTTAGGTAACGCTCGAATGCTCATCAATAATGGACAAAGTTCGTTGTTGCGTGTTTGCGATGGATGATCTATGACATTCTCAGGAACACACCTTTAACAGAAATTATCTGCACTGGTTTGACCACCACCTGATAATGCCTCGATTCCACCTACTTCAAAAAAGAAATCCCTTAGCACGCGCTGGATCCAACCAAGAATTTTCAGCGGGTAGTAAACGCCAAACTTGTCGGAAACGCACAAAGGTCAACAGTACTCTACTTGAGTTTGTTGGACTGAAATGGCCTCCAAGATGCTGACGTAAAGATAAGGAAAGAATTCAGCTGAAAACAGCTTCTCAAATGACACTGAATCAAAACCGATGGCGCGCATGCTGTGATTATTTCTAGCCATAAACGTTTATTAAATTCTCCCCAGAGTGACGCTTTTTCAAATGCTTTTTGCTGTTCTGTAAGACATCACCCTACAGTGAGAAATTGTTCACAACAATTGTCCCGTTCTTGAGAGACCACTCCTCAGATTGGACCTCCCTTAAAGCATAGCTGGACAGATATGCTTCAGGGAAACATTTAAAACGGTCATTTCTGAGAGTGGTCTATCCAGTGCGATGACAAGCGTTGTTTCAAAGATTGTGTCCCGTAAGTTACAGTGTATTTTGGTAGGATTTTTTCAGGAAAGAAAATGCACCTGATGGGCTGATCTTTCGAAAAATTATCTCAAGGCTCCTGAAATTGAGGGATTGGCTTCAGTCTGAAAAACTGACTAGGGTTTTATGTTAGGTACCCAGCTGTTCCACATCCAGAAAAACAACTGTATCCTGTGGAGAGCAGCATTATCCATCCTCCTAGATCTAAATGCAGTTTGAAGTTGCTACTCAATCATCAACCATCCACACAGGATTACTAAAAAAATAACCGTTCAGCTGCAACACCCTTTTGGTGCCTAGCTGCCATGCCACCAAAGGATTGTCACCGGATTGCTAAACGGGTAATGCGATTGGGCTGATTCTTAGACAGGGCAGATAGTATCGATGCCAGTTGGCAGAAATTCTGATCATATATATGCGTTTTTCCCGCAACATTCAAAATTCGAAACAGTGCCGCGCTGCTTTTCATAAACAAAACGGCCAAAGTTGGCGTATGTCATTTTGGAAACTAAATCAAGTTAAAGAATTGCTTATTTTGATCATCGGTCATGCATAAACATGTCGCTATCACTGTTTAAGAAATACAATATGTGTAGTTGTTCCATGTTTATGGGAGGTCATTCACGAAAGGCAAATTCCAACATCTATCTCTGCCTCAAACATTACCAACAGTTTCAGCCTTGGCATTGAGTTTCCACCAGAATGAAGAGGGGCAGACCAAAGTGCTACAAGATATCGTATAGTCAGATAGCCTATCGGTGAAGTCTAGTTATCAGGTGACATGGTGGCGTGGAAGCCGTTGAATCCTTCCTGTAGACGACTGACAATGCTATATTTACCAAAGGAGCTATACTGGTGCATAAATCAATCGCTAAAAAGCAAATCACAAAATCCACTGCGAAAACTGAAAGGCAACTCCGGTGCAAATCATGTCCGCTGCTCGTGCTGGACAGACCCCCGTTTGCCAAATGGATTAGATTTTTCGGTAAGGGGATGATGAGGTCTGGATCTGCGAAACCTAGGGGGAAACCCAAGAGCAGTTAGTGGGTGATATCATTCATTAGTGAGCAAGTTTAGGTGACTCAATTTCCTACTGATCCTTCGAACACCTCTGTATTGTTGGTCGTTGGTTTGTTCAATTAGCTGAGCTGAGCTGGGCAATTTGGTTGCAAACATTTCATCACCAATCGAGGTGACATCATCAGTGCATTGTCAGGGAGCGTAGTGAGCGTAGCGATGGTTCAGTGGTTGTGCGTTGAGTGGTGGTGCGTGTGTGTGTGCTAATTTGCGTGCTGCTAGCCAGGGCTGACCTTTGATCTACCGAACAATCAAACATGATCTTGCTTCACTTCTACTATGGGTTACTTTAGTGAAGGGAAAAACTAGCCTCAGGAGTGTCAGAGCGTGCCATTTTCATGATGCAACAAGGGGATTCAGTATGATGACAGCCCCCAGAATCAGGAAGGACTTTGATCAATAACGTCCGGTCTCCATTGACCATGTTTTGCCAGTAATACTCAAGCGGACACCTTACTACAATTGACATCAAACTGTTTTGTAACAGGACGTTTGAAGTGTGACACTAAGGACCGAGTCAAAACAAAGAACAATGGCGTTCCTATCATCATGGTCTTCCTTCGAAAGATTATACACGATGTTATGTGAGCAGCTCCGTGTAATCACACAAAGTAAGCTATCGGATTTAATGTATCACCCATAGAGAAAATGGAAGACAGGAGCAGTAACACACAAGGCTAAAAATCGAGAGTGGGGATAATCGCCAAAGTGAATTAAAACGTGTGAAAATTATTGATCATCGGAATACGAACCACACGGAAGACTAACTTTTGGTCCATACCCTTCGTTTGTATTTTCGATAACATTGGATCAGCGCATCCCGATAGCACTGCAGACTCAAATGACCATCGACTGTGGGATACTCAGAACTCATATCGGGTTTGTAGAAATCATACTTATGTTGAACGTGGTGAGATCTGAGGCCTGAGTAGGGGGGAATAAAGGAGCGGAAAGGACAATGAGACGCCGACGCAGAACATCACATGACATGGTACACTTCCATGGGAGGTTAAAACATCCGACCACGAGCACGGGATCAGCAGTGAGATTAAATTACACCACTCATCTTTCAATCATAAATTTCGCAACAAGTGGTCACTTGTTTATTTGCTGGCTTCACGACTGACGACTTCACTCGTCGTGTAAACTATTCTACCTCCCGATATTCCGTTGCCTCCATTTTCATTAATTTATAGTTTGTCAGCCAGCTGAGAAAGTTTGAATGAGTTCGGCGGGTACCCTTATCCATATATTCCTCGTAGCCGAAAAAACTCACACACAAACAAACCCACATAGTGGACGGTTCAGGTGAGTTTGTGATAAGTAGAGGACTACTCAATTCAGTTTACTCAGATTAGATAATCCACACCGAAGGAAACGCGCTCTGATTACCAAGGTAGATAGGTCATCTCATGAGTTATTGACCCAATAGATACCATCTAAAACGTAAATCTGGGAATTTGCAAAACGAACAGGACCGAAGCTTTCCTTTGATGGAATACCCAAGGTTGAACTTCCGTTACTTTTAAGGTAAGGTATCGGATGAACCACTGACTGTACGTGTTTTACGGGAACGGATTAGACTAACGCCGGCAACCGGAAAAAAATCGTTCAGCTATAGCCTCCTAAAGGTGCCTAACTGCCATGCCACCCAAAGGAAGCACGAGGGCTAGGATACTGCCAGGTAGCCCAAGCCTAGACAGGGGAAGTCGAGATGCAGAGGTCGGGTTCGAACCACGGATCTTTCGGTCAGTAAATTCGCGCTCTAACCACTGAGCGATCGGAATTCTACCATGGTGTTCAGGGACAGAAAAGAAAACTGATGTTGCTATATTCAGAATTCGGACGTGAGTCAGGGTCGTCAAGCAAAATCAATGTCCTCGGCTTTTCCAAACGCATTTCATTTCTAACTATCCTATCACCAAATCTTTTTTATAACAAAGTAGTACACCCCATGGGGCATGGTATAGCATGGCGATCCTTGAACCACTATGGGTTCGAATTCTTCACTGGCTACAAGTTCTCGTTCACAGCACTACAGCTAAAGGTACAGTCAGTCACCGTTTGAATATTTAGCTATTAAACTCCGATTCCGCGTTATCCGATTAAGTCGGCCAACCCCGTCACATACCTATGTCAATCCAGTCAATCTAGTTCCCTACAATAGCGTGTGCCACCGTCAGATTCACCAGAGAGCACAAGTGGGTTGATGTCACTTGAAGCTGCATGGGGGTCGCACTGAACTTTTCTTTTAAGAACACACAAGCTATGGGAAGTTGTCTCGATCTGGCACTGAAAGACCATCCATGCACTGACTTATTCACGGATGGTCCCGAAATGCTGAGTGGGTACCTCCGAATTAAACTGCACTGCTTAAGTCACTGCACTTCTAAGATCATTGCCAAGCATTGGTAAAGATTTCCACGATCTGTTTTGCTAGTGTATTTTCCGGTCGAGAGCCTTCGTTCTAAGGCTCGCATTTGTTTCAATAAATTTTGGGGATCGATGGGATTGGTCCCTACATGGGTAAGCTTGTCGAGCTTATCATACATACAATGACTGGTTGACCGAGTACATCCAGTTGGCATCCAAGGTCACGCAATGTTCAATCAGCTTGCAGTAGATTTCGTTCAATACCTGTTGACTACTAATGGCTGTTTTCGCTCGGCTTCGGTGATCAACACGAATGTATGTTTTCTGTGTGCGACCAACCACGAATAGCTGTGTTTAGTCGGGTACAACCGGATGGAGGCAGTCCTGAACGCTAGCTAATGTACTTTGGGGGCGACACAGAGCGACTTCTGGCCGGCTTATCTGCCTCGTTGCCGGTTGACCAAGTATGACTCGGTAAATGACTTCGCCCATTTAATTCGCGTTGAACGCGATCTGCCCTAATTACAGTATACATTGGATGCGGGCTTTCGAACCAATCCAAGTATACTGGCAGGTAGAGTACCAGTACCGTCTTTGTTCCCATATTCAGCCAACAATTTCAGCTCGGTTTCTCTACATACACTATTCCACTTCATATCAAAACATCACAGCGAGGGGGTAACCTAACGACTCCGCAAACGCTCAAATACAAGTAGAACGCATGAACGCAACATCGGATATGGGATTTTATTGAAACCCAAAAACCCTCACGCTAGTTGTGTTATGAAAGTACGGTAGAAAACCACCATTACATTGTTACGGTCGGTAAGCTCTTACAATGAGTTTACTTTTGGGCCGCAACAAGCGCCGGTCAACTTTCGCGAAGAGATTATTATTGCGACAAATTTGTTTGCCAGTTTCCTCTTAAATACTTCTCTGATGATCCTGTTGGACATTTTCCCAAGTGTTCACAATGTACAGAACGGTAAAGATGGGACCTTTGTGCACAGGATAAGAAAGTCGGTGAACGGTGGATGGGGGGACAGAAGGATGTAAACTGTCATACAGCGAAGCATGCCAAAGCATGTCCGTCAATCGATCATTCCAAAAGACTTAACAAAAAGGGTCCCAGAGGAACGGAGTATTTGGTTACTCACCTTTGCGGTGCCGTAAACTGCGTCATAACTGATGAACGACACCGATATGGACTACCTAGGAGAGTGATCATTCATCGGATGGGTCCTTCTTGATGGGTTGTTGTTTAAATTTTCCACATCTATTAGAAGATTAGTCGATTTTTTAACAGTCGAAAATCCTCTAGATTTTATGCCAGTGATGGCGAAATAGTATGGAAGAAAACAAGCAAAGTTTTGAGCAGAGTTGATGAGATGAAACACAAACTTCACACGGGATGGAATGCGAACATGCACACGAAAACGATAAACTTCGAAATGCTACTCACCGGGGTCAATAACAAGCGGAGCATTCGGGCCTAAAAGTATTGCCACAGCCCCAGCGCCACCTGTTGGACGGGCAGCCTTATTTCCATAAACCGCGATATCGCCAGCGACTACCAAAGCCAAACGACCTGAAAGAGCAGCAGTAATTATCCATGTCGAAGCAAGCTGTAGCATAGACAAGTAGGAAAAACTGGAAAATGGTCTGAATCGAATGTGTGGAATCTGTGGTTTCTGTGAAAATGTACGCATGTCGGCCTAACAGGAGATTTCAGATATTGCAAGAAGATTTGAATCGTGCTGGACAAAGTTCCGAGTGCAGAGAAAAGAAATGCTGTCCAGCACACCTAGTTTGTTTCATTGTATCCCTGAGGGAGTATGTTGTAGATAACACTGTTTATTTTGAAGTCGACTTTCCCGGTCCCAACAGCTAACTCGACGAGCTTCTCCTGCAAGCGTGTAAGAGTATTAAGAAACTATCAGTAGCCTGATTAATTTAAATGAGTATCCAAGTCGGTGTTACGCTGTTTTACTATCCCCAGTTTTATTCTGACAACGGCGCGTTATTTCATACTTTTGTCATCAAGTTATGAATTTTCCCAGCGGCTGGTTTGAAACATTCCAAGAGGGATGGCTCAGATTTCGTCCCCTGTGGGTGGATTTGATTTGATTTGATTTTCCGAAGTTGATTTTTTTTACTTTTTGTCGGAAGAGGACCGTGACGAACTTCGAAGCAAGTTGAAGGTCACCTACTCTGATATGCTCAGTTGGTATAGAGCTGCATCACTATGGTAGTCAGTGTGAAGACCGTAGGTCTACTCCGAAAGGCCAGATGTTATGATCGGAATACAAAACCTTATGCGAATCTAAGAAATAATCCGTAACAAGTTAGACTGAACTGGCAGAAAACACGGCCAGAATATGGTCTTCGAAAACATCAGTGTTCCTCTTGTTCAGGGATGAAACAGCATTCATCAAAAATGTATACAGCCTTTTCACCATTGGAATACATGTCAAAGTGGGTTGCACGTTTCTATGAGGAGCTGGTCAGATAACGGTCGTATACTTTAATTAACCATTTCGCCTTCTGCGAACTTATCATAAATAACATCAATCAACCTTTCTAACCCAGACTACTGCGCGCTTTCGTGTGGTGCCTCCTAACCGCCCTTTACAATCTAGGATCAGCTAGATGCCAAAGCAATACTGCGTGGGGCAGATTAAGGCCATCTGCACTACCAAGCATGAAAGATGTAGTTCTCTATTGTCTGCAAGTGGTCGAAAGGCTGCTGGAATGAGCTGATGAAGACTAAGTACAATATTCAATAGATAGTAATTATACGCCTGCGCACAACTCGACGAACAGAAGTGCCCGAACAGCTTGGTAGAATTAGACCCCAGAAAGGCAACTCTAGAGATGGCTCAATGGTTAAGGCGCTAACTTACTGACCGGAAGGTCCGTGGTTCGACTCTGCAACTCGGCTGCTCCTGTCTAGGCAACCTGGCAGTATCTCGGCCCTCATGCTTCCTTCGGATGGCGTGCCAGCTGGGTGCTGAAAGTGTTCTACAGCGGGACCATTTTTATCATTTTTAACCCTATAAATTGTGGGTATTTGATTAGAATACTCGAACTCCATTGACTCAATTTAGCACTGGAGCTGCCTAAGGTATCTAGAAGTCTAAGCTCAGCTCGTAATATTGCTCAGAGTACTAATGGTTCGCACGCTCGAAAACGCACACGGGAGTATTTCTCCATTTTGCGTACCTGCTGAGTAACTTGCTAAGACATGACCTCGAGTGGAGTTCACTTAGGCGGTATGACGCAAAACAGCATAATAATTTGAATTCGAACGATCGACAGAAGCGTATGACATGGTTTGATGTACTTTAAGACACGTAATTTAGAAGCACAAGCTTCTTTTGCGTGACAATGTCACAAAAGATCTTCAATGAGGTTGTAAAACGGATTGAAATAACAGGCAATGCTCAAATCCCAATGAGAATGCGCAACCCACTTTCATGTCAAAACGCGAAGGTTTGCGAACATAAGGTTTCAGATAGCTCTCCTCTGGCGAACACAGCCATAAAATATGGGGTAGGATGTGCATGCCAATGGTGATCGACCGAATAGCATAAGCACCAAGCTACTGTCGCTTACTGGGTGTCGGCTGGTCACAACGATCACGACAAATGGTAACGGAAAAATCAAACAAAAGCTGACAATTGCCGCTAGAACGGCGGAAACATGGTAAGACCGTTTAGGCGTATACAACAATGGTAGCAGGAAAAGCAAATTAAAGTTGTACATTACATAGGAATCGTTTTGAATAATTTACTGACTGCGGGAGTGTACCAGATTCGAAATGAGGCGTACCCGTAAAACCCGTGAATCGGGGAAGTTTTTTTTATATCAAGCACTAACATGACTCACCATCCCATGCACTGGATTCCAACCAATTTAGCGCGTGAAACAATGCGGCAGTACCTCCAAAGCAGGCGTTTTTTACGTCTATGCCCTCCACGTCGAAATTTCCACAGGCCTCAAATAACTGCATCAGGACAGTTTTGGTGGACTTTGATTTATCAATCAGAGTTTCCGTACCAACCTGGTGGGAGAAAAACGGACAGAACTTCATTTACTTAAGAAATTGAGGAAATTGAGTTAGCAAACAATTGTAGCAATTCTGGTGGAGACTTCGTCCTGTAAGTGAAGCCAATCTATGCTGAAAACCTAGAAGCACAGTGTTTCTCAGCTTTTCAGCATGATTTCTATTAGATGAATACATAACTGTGTTTTAGTGGCTTTCCCTTATACTAAATGTGGGACGCGAAGTGTCATTCTTGCTTGGGAACAGTACTTACTTAAATGTCTACCATATTTGAAGGACATTACACGGGCCGCAGCTAGAAAACAATACAGCGATCCCTGATAATAACGAACGATTTTTTCACCATAATGATCCTAAATAGACCAAACCACCAAGCAAGAAATGCATGCTAGATGTCTTTCCTTGTGCTGAACCTCGTTGACCTGTCTATCCGGTAAAACGGCAATCTTCACGGTTTTCACGAATAACCCTACTACCGGACCAAAACCTCAATTGGGAATTCAATCAAACAAGTCATAGCACCAAAACTTATGTGAACTTCGCTGTATAAACCGCAGAGAAACCTCAGATAGTTCCTTAAAGCGTGAAGTAATTCATAATTATCTTCGTTGCCGTCTACAGAAAGAAAGCTACCCTCATCCACCGAGGGTTGGGCGTTTCTGTGTGAGTAGAACATTGACACCCATGGAAGAATGATGCGGTCACGAAACGTGCGCCTTCCATCTCGGTGGACATGAAATAACACTACCCTAACAAGGAGATTGTGGCAGGAAGACGTTTACAGACTGACTTGAACAATTCAGTCAAAACACTAGGATATTCATACTTACGGAGAAAATATCACGCGTAGAAATTTGAACTGGATAGAGGCAGACATCACCAAAGCTATTCATGCCGAGCGGAGGACTTCTGGACATTTTTACTACTGAAGATATGTTTATGTTACCTAGCTTCCTGCATTCAATGACAAAGGTTTTACAAGTGAAAGAGTTCAAGAATGCCTAAATGTGATGTTGTGGTATAAAAATGTCAACGACAAACTGACGATTGAAACCCACTCCACCTCAATATAACTCCCGTCATGGCCCAGACAGTTAGCAGACTGGCATAGATGACAGGCATCTTTGAGCGCTGACTCAAACGAACGTGGGAAACGTCTTATTGCTTTGGTTCTCCTGTCGCCAAGAACACTACGATTGTACCCCCAAACCGTCTCGTATTGCAATCTCTTTCAGGACGGGGACCAACACTTCTTCCTTGGGCTGCTCCCCGTTGGCCTTCCTGGTATTTTTGAACCTTAAGGAGAATGATACAACCCAGTTGCCCAAGCTAAGGAAGCGGATTGAGTTAGGATTCCCCAACCAAAAAATGTGGCCGACCCACAAGGCAATACAATGAAGCAAGATGTTCACAATTATTTGTTAGCCGGTGTCTGAATACCAGTTTATACCCTCAATGGATAAAGGTCAGATAACCAGGATGCGCAGCAAACCCATCAATCCATACGTCCTCCTTGCCCACTGTTTGTGTGGAGTGGCGAATCACGATTGCCTCACGCACCACCTACTGGTTAGAAATCAGAGCTTGGACAGCTCCCTTACACAGACAACCAATGATCTGTTAAACCGGCTGAAACGCATGGCGCCAGCTTTCATCCCTCGCTTTGGTAAAAACACGTCCAGCACGAGAATGCAGTGAGTAGAACTTTCTCGGAAAAGGTTGCGTGAGGTCAGTTCGAGAATACGGGGAGGTCGGGCCGGGCCTGGTCACCCGTAACTCAAATCCCCGACCATACGGGGGTACAAGAGTAGATGTAGTGATCAGGGTTATTCATGGAGCAAGACTGTGAAGACCATCGCACAAAGGATATCGTCCCAAGTAAGAAAACTGACAATTATATGCGAACAGTGAAGCCAAATGTAACTCAAACATCACCAGGAGTGTTTCCTCCATGAGTACGCTCACAACAGACTGAAAGCAGTCCCACTGCAAAGTGATGACAGTCAAATTAGGAAATGAATGCGGACGAAGATGGTATCAAACGCATCGACATACCTCCATAAAACCAACATTTAGAAGGTCCAGGTTCAATCGACGAACGAGGTTGGATACAGCCGTCAGGCAGATGGAGCTGATGTCCTCTTCAATAGTGCAAAATCCAAGAGATTCCTGTTCTAGCCCCTTAACATATTTTCCCGGACAGCCATCCGCCACTTCTAGGTCTGACTGTGAAATATAGTATCTTGGAAAGTACACTTCTAGAGCAAGGATTCCGAAATCCTGAGCTGACATATTTTACAGGCCCACAGTGGAATACTGAAAGTCAATGTGTGTACTGCGGTTAAGGTATATCAGTATGAGTGATATGCAAACAAAGGGAAACATGGGAACACCAATTAACACGAATACGCTAAGCGGTTGACACGCTGTGGGACTGTATGAAACAATACCAGATAGCAACATACGTCTAGTCAGCAAAAAACTGGAAAACAACATTAGCCCATTAGCCGCGTTGGACAGCCTCGAAGACCAAGTGTCATTAGATTATCCGAGTACGTGCCGATATACTGGACGTGGCGATCCTTTCAAACACGTGATACACAGTCCCATTACAGTGTACGAGACACCGCGAATACGTATTTACATGCATGTTTGGCTGGTATCCAATATGGATTCGCCGGTCGACAGTGGTTGGACGACTGGACACCTACGCAGTTATGACAACACACATGCATGTGATTCAGATGTAAACCCGGGGGATTGAGATCGGCGGGCGAAGTTCTACAGGCTTGCTGAGCTGCTGGCGGGCTTAACCATGAGGACACTACGGCGAGCACCATAACTTGGTAAAACAACGGAATACTGGTGCCACCTGTCAAATCCTTTTCGTTGTATTATGATACTGCACTTCGCCCGCACAATACCGAGATGGTTATTCTCGGTGGAAACGGATATACAGGCCCACAGATCGAATATTCACTCTTAGGAATCGGAGTGAAATTACAACATACACGTCATGGCTTCGTGACTGATACATGGGAACGATCGTATCACGCTTTTACCCACGCAAACGAGTCTACAGTTTAGGCTGCTAGCTTACCGGTGTTGATGTTAATACGTTCGTCGCGAGTTGCTTGCGAATGGGTTGTTTACATTCGAGAATCGAAACGGGCCACCTTTATATCTTTGGCCGGCTCGCACCACGTAAGATGGATGAACCGTCCGGCTGCAAATGCATAAAACTTTCAGTTGACTCTACAGTATGAAGTGTGAGAGCCCGATGAAGCCTGAACCATGGTATCTGGCGGGTTGCCCCGGAGCTCGAATACCCGAAGTGAGAAGCATTTTCGATGAATGATGCGACTTTGTAGATGTGGCCTTAGCGACTGACCGCGTGGCTGTAAACAATAATAATAACTGTTCAGCTGTAGCACTCTTTCGGTGCCTAGCTGCCATGCAACGGAAGGAGACACGAGGGCAGGGATACTGCCAGGATGTTCTAGCCTAGACAGAAGCAATCGAGATGCTGAGGTTGGGTTCGAACCAGGGACATTCCGCTCCGTAGGCTGGTGCCTTAACCACTGCGTAGCCATGCAGAAGCCGCAAAGTGGGCTGGGGTAAGTAAACATGTGTCGTACGATCCGTCCCTGGAGAATAAAGGGGACAAGTTCCAGATTATCGGCAACGCTGGAATTGAGAATTATCAGACCAAAACTCTTGTACAGTACTGCGACAGAATATAAGAAGCACTTCAGCACCGAAGATGGAGTTCTTCTTTAGGGAAGGGTCTTGTCTTCGATTGAATCACTAGCCACGTTGCTGAGGTATAGGTTTGTCTACAGCCTGCCATGAACTCGTGCGAACTATCGAAAAGCGTCATGTTGGTTAAAACGCTGAAGAGGCGTTTGCGAAAGCACACTTTGACGGAGTACAACTCAACAACTGGGACTGCTCTGGCTAAAGGTTGTCTCTCAGTTGTCCTTGAATAAAAAATCGTTCAGCTGTAGCACTCTTTTGGTGCCCAACTGCCAGGCCAACGTAAGGAGGCACGAGGGCTGGGATACTGCCATGTTGCCCAAGCCTGGACAGGGGAAGTCGAGAGGCAGAGGTCGGTAAATTCGCGCTCTAACCACTGAGTCATCTCGCCCCTTGTTGTTGTCCTTGAAGGGTTTCACGGATCGGTGGTTCCTCTCTCATCACCCTGTTGTAAATCTAAACTGGGCAGGATTGTGTTTGATTGCACCGGAGAACTGCATGGCACATCAACGAACTAGATATTCCTTAGTGGTCCCAATATGGTGAATGACTTGGCTGGGGCCCGAGATTTAAACGACATCCAATCGCTCATTGTGCTGAAACCAAGATGCACCCCCAAGCAGGGGTCCAAGTGCACGACAGGCGATTCTCACGCTATCCTCTGCAGCCAAACGATGACTTCAAACCAGCGCCAACAATGCAACTGCTACCTACTTTTCACGCAATCCGACTACCTTCCGCGTGAGGATGGATGGACTTCTTTGACGTCTGGAACGGCTGCCACTCAGGTGCAGCCAGCGGCGCCAAGATATCAATTCAGTGTTGGTTTCAGTGTCTTGGACCGCTGACCCAGAAAAAAATCGCTCAGATCTAGCACCCTTTCGGTGCATAGCTGCCATGCCATCCGAAGGGAGCACGAGGTCTGGGATACTGCCAGGTTGTCCAAGCCTGGACAGAGGAAGTCGAGGGGCAGAGGTCGGGTTCGAACCACGGACCTTCCGGTTCGTAAGCTGGCGCCTTAACGACTGAGCCATATCGCTGACCCAGACGTTCAGACTGTCCTGACAGCAATGATCCGGGCTTTTAACTGATCACCTGAACACCATTGTTTGATGCGATTGGGAGCAAGAACAGCGAAAAAGTTGTGTGCATGTGGGTAGTAATAAACGTGCCAAGACCACTGAAGCCGACACCCAATTAGCTACCCAGTCGAGCAATGACGGCATCCGTAGTGGAACTCTTCATCCGATGCGGTTTTGGGGACATATTCTGACAGTGTTTCCCAAACACCAAAGGTCGTATAAAGACCTTCTACGATTGTCTGAGAGGCGAATCGGCCAGGTTTAGCAAGCATTAAACAATTGCAGATTTTAGTCTTCAGCAGATTGATTTATTTTCTGTAGCATAATAAACCCATCAGTTGTAGAAACGCTCTGCAGTGCTCAGAATTAGCGTCGTGCTTAGCCAGACCGTTCCAAAGGGTGCGGGTCCCGGAGTACCTGAACATGCAAACTTCCTATCACCACTCCTTTAATTGTAACTGGTCCGCCAGAGTTGATAGATCAGAAAAGACTTCGGTTTATGAGGAGTTCATCCCAAGGCAGACGGAAGAGGTGAACGGGCAGATTCCATTGAGGACTTATAGGCCAAGCACAAAGTTATCTGCAAGACCACGCCTGAACCATCATGCTAGGGCTATAATCCCCGAGCTGAAAACCTTTATTCCGATTGGCCCATGTTCTGACCAATTAGGGCGTCAGTCTGTTTCTCATGTCGATCTGCGGAATAAAGGATTTCGACACAGCTCGTCGGGTCGGGTTTGTTCTTGACATTCAACGGTTTCCGTTCACCTGGAAGACATCAGCGAACGAAGGGTGCATCACTGTAGTTCTCGGCGTTGGGTAGTAACCATAAAAGAGAACCCAAAAGTACTTTGAACTGGGTTCTGGATGCAGTGTGAACAATCGTTGGCGGAAGGTTATTCCACTCACCAACCACTCCGAATGAGAAAAGGTGTTTTCTGATGAAGGTGCGTGACCTGATCTTGAAGGTCTTACCATGTCCACACCTGGTACTACCTGGATAAACGATGAAAAGCCCGTCGGTCAAACCTTGTTCAAACAAGAAGTAAGCATCACGTACCCCCGGGTGCGACGGGGGAAAGAATTCAGGCAACTCAAGATGCGATTTACAAGCAACGTATTTGAGACCAGAAGCCATCCTCGTAGTGCTTCGCCTGACACCCTCGGTAAGTCGTGCGCTCTTCTTACACGCTGAGTAGAAAGCTTCGTTGGTATACTCAAGAAGCGATCTGACGTAGGCCACACTGAGCACCTCAAAACCCGTGCGAGTATTACGCAGGAAGGTGCACCGAATGATCCGAAGAAAGAAAAACGCCCTTTTGAGCACATCGTTCATGATAAAGTGTCTTGAATCCCATGCGAGTAATACGGGGGAGAGTGCGCTGAGTCATCCTATGAAAACTGAGTTGGTTTTGGCGGCGGAAAGAATTACTTTAAATGGGTGAGACCATTTTGTTACACAGATTCTTAATACCCGCTTTTTTACCCTGACAGAGTACGACAACTCCGTTTACCAAGTCCCTACGATGATGTATGGCCAAATCTCAGGTCATTCATAGAAGGTGCCGGTCTGTGACCACCGCCTTTAGACCCTGATGTCCATTTGAATTCGGAATGTGTTAAAAGTATGATATTCGAGATCATCCGCCAAAAGAAGACATGGAGTAGAGAGTGCGACCGCGGTGCGGTCGTGAGACGGAAACTTGGGAAATTCTGAGGCAGTTGCAAGAACTTATATCAATCCACCTATCACTCGAACGTCCTACTGGAAAGAACAGCCTTAATCAAGCTTGAAATTTTCCCCTGAAATCCACAGGCATCAAGTTTTTTTATCAGTTAGATGCGCCTAACAGTTGAGTGTGTGCTTCTGGAAGTTGCAAATTGGCATCCAAAACGGGTCATTTTCCTCGGCTTGGAATAAGCCGTTCATGAACACTGATACATTTGTCACATGAGGCCGGCCCAGGAGCAACCTGTGTTCTGTGGGCGGTGTCAAACTGCCGAAAGTGAGGTGATCTAGGGTAGTCCGCTTCAGAACGCTGTTCACCATATTACGCGGTGTGCCACTGAGGCCAACAAGCACGTTGCTGCCAGGTATTATGTCGTAAGCAGTTTTGCACACCAGCGACAATCACTTAATCTCCGGTTGAAGAAAGGCTGCGTTCGTCAAGTGGCCGACAAAACAGGTGGAAACGTTTGGCCAGGCTGAACAACGCGTGCTCCAGGATCTTCGGGTATATTTCGCCTGGCACAAACATGCTAAATTGGTTCGTCGCCTACAAACGTTCTCACACGTGTTCCTCTGAGGCAGGTGAGTTAGGAAATGTTCGTAGTCATGGCGTAAAGTACGCGTGGCAGAGCAAGTTCTAGTGTTTTTGGGTAGCCATAGTTGTGTCGTCAGTTGGGTATCTTTCCCCATCGCTCAAGAGAGGGACCGCCGGCCTGTTTTTGCGCTAGTGTATTTAAATCTGTACAATGAACATATGGGTGCATTTTATTTCCGGACCCACTACCCAAGCCCGCTTTCGTGAGTTCATGTGGCGAGTCCCCAATTGCAGGCGGTTCCGGACTACATAAGATCCTAGCCCGACCTCCGTCTCCCCGAGTAACCTCAATTGCAGAACATATTAATCATGACTCTTACAAGACTCCAGGTCCCCCCAGGAAGATTAGGGCTTGATTGGCCGCGAGCTGCTTTCTTCGGGTTGGGTGCCACTGAGGCTTGGTAAAGTTCCCAGACCGTGGTCTTCTGAGGATCATACACAGGAGAAGGTCTCAGTTCCAGTCAACCAAAACATAGGAGATAGTGTGAGATCTCCAGAAGTCTTCAATGAAATACTCTAGCATCATGGTTTCTGGCTTAGCGGGTGTTAAGTCAAATGTATGCACACACCGGTGAACATGCCCCATGTGATCCTAAATACGGCTTGATTAACAAAGTGCCTTTCGTTGGTAATGACCAGGTCCAGTGGGGAAGCTTTTGAACTGCGCAACGTCCAGAGGGTACGTGGACATCCTGAAACCTCTGTAGGGCCAATGAAGAGAGTGCTAAAGCAAAACCCGACATGTTGGGTTATAGTCCGTGAGACTGTAACATTATATTCGACATAACAGAAAAGGAGGTTGATGCCTACGGCAGAAGCAGGTCGCGCAAAAGAATGGAAAGAAAAGGTTTTCATACGAATAACACGACACGAAAAATGAACTACAAAGAACAAGTAAGCTGCTCAGCGCGACTAACATAGAAAGCATAAAAAAGTGTTCAAGCCATATCAGCGAGGTGAGATAAAGTGTTCACGAGTGCGAAGTGAATAGACGATCAAAAGGAAAGCGAAAGAGGACAGAAGGGCTGGATCAAACGCCAGCTCGCAAGCTAATTTCAACTACACCGCAGCAGTGCAGATCGGCGCTCGCAGAATTTCTAATACTAGGTTTGCAAACTGACAGAGGTCTGACCAACACAGTCGCGTGGTCCTCCAGATTGGAAGTTTGAATAGGCACGGCGACCGGTTCCTTAGAAAGCTTGCACTACCGTGCTAATACGCCGTCAAATACTCGCTGCATTGCGGTCAGGCATTTGAGCCAAAGACTTTGTTTAAGGACCCTAATCGTTCTCCTGCCCATATGTAGACGCCTTGACAGTTTCCCACCTCGCGTACGACCGTGAACCTTACAACCAGATAACTCTCATGCCACATCGGTCGTCGCGTGGTGCCATCAGCCGGGTCGTCTCACATGCTGCATACAGCAGGACTAGTAAGCGATCATATACCACTGCTGACGCTTCCCTTGTTGTATTACACAAATAGTGTAATCGAATTGACCGCCTTCCCACCCTTTCCGAACTTCCGGCTGGCAACTCTTGTGATGCGGAGGCCACTGCGGCTGGATAAGTCGTTGTGAATATTAAGATAATTCATCAAGCAGTGGCATCATTATTCCACTGGATACTAGTTGGTAGACATGCGGTGTTCATTAGGTAACATTCATGGAGGGATCCCGAGAACAGATTTTCATCGCTTCCTGTTTATTGTATTGGCTTAAACCCCAAAGACCCGTAGTCCTGAATCTGCCAGAGGGAGTTTCCATGATGCCGTAGGTGTTCTCTTATAACGGGCTAGATATTCAGACATAGTTGTATTCGTTGGCAACTGGAAAGCTCAGGTAGGTGGAGCTGGCGCTGCCAGTGTCAAATCGGGTGGTCATCTAGGAGTGGACACGAGGCGCGCAGGCAGCTGTGAGCCTCTGTTGCAGACATGCACCAATCACAGAGTGTTCTCCTAAAGTACCAAGTCCCGAAACAGCCAAAACCGTTTGACTACGCGGTACACACCAGAAAACACAAGGGACTAAATTGCCATCAACTCCTGGTGACGGGGTTCGACCACTGCCCACAGCTGCTTTGAAAATACCTGCGTCATGATAATCATCGCCTTCAGTGATGGCTGCACCAGACAAGAACGCTAACGCTTCGCTGCGGTACTTCCATGCCAACTTTGGTGAACAAAGCCTTATAGTGAAGAAGACACTGGGCAGCGAGGGGGCCCTGAGATGTGCTTAGGACAAACGTCGGAGGTGCCTACGCTTCCATCAGTTAAACAATCCGGATAGAAACCGGCAGCATTCACGCCGGTAGTATCATTTGGCTTCCATATCGTTCGGTGTCACTGGCCAAACACATGGAGGTTCACAACGACGCATTCTGGAAGGCGGGCAGTACCAGCTGCACTCAAACGTCCATGATTCACTTTTGCTATGCCAAATTCTGTCCACCTCTGAGTGTCGGCCACTCAGAAGTTTGCTCTTCTCAGTAAGCAATAATTTGGCATATGTAGCATATGAACCGGCTACCTTAACCTGTGGTGTCGAATGCGGCCTTTGTGTAGAGTACCAGCTACTTCAAAAATATATGTTGTCTGATTACCTTTTTTGCCGGCTGCAGCTGATTCCAACGATAGCTCTGTGATATAGTTCGTCAAAAACTGTATATATTCAAGGTACGCCGCCCAAAATGGTCAAGACTCGTAGACGTGCTGTGACCTGGTATATACTCCGAGGTTTGAAGCACCTTTCAGACCTCACCAGTTGGCTCATCAATGACAAAATGAAACAGAAATAAATAGGCTGGACACTCTTTGGGACAGCACTTTTTTAGTGAAGTTTATGCAAATCTCCCCATCAACTAACACACCTGAACTATGTGAATAGTTGCGGCCTCTGATATTCAGAAGATTTAGATGCCTTGGGTAGGGCGCAAGCACTTCGGTAAGAGGGAGACTTTCTGCGAACCTCGTGCTCTTTTTGTCAGGTACCACCATGATTTTAGGGCACGTATATATATGGCAATTTGGAGGAAGCTGAAGTCATTGTCCACATGCTCCCTTGTCCGGCGGGAGAGAGCTTTTCCTTAAACAGTCCGTCTCACTCACGCTCTCATATCAGGGAAAAACATGACCATGGCAGATTACGGTTACAAATACTCAAGTCGAAATCCTCTTGGATACCACATTAGTTTCCGAAAACGGCTATTATATCGACCCACGATCTCATTAAACCAGTTAAATCCAAATAAGTCAGGCATGCGCTGTGTGACTGCTTAACCCATATCCTTAAGTAAGGCGCGTGGGGTACGCCAGAAACCGCTGCCTGACGGCAGATGTTGCAGGAAATGCACTCGCCTAATTTCGAGGCAGCCGGAAGTTACAAATTCACTGCCGAAGGCTTAGTTACAGGTTGAGAAATTGATGGAGTGATTGCATGTTCCCGGATGAGATGTTTCTAGGCGTTTGAACCAAATATTTGGGTGTTATTTTTCCCTGAATATAATTAAGTAGTATTTACCACTAACTGCAGCCCCCGACCCCAAGAAGTCATTTAACCCTTAGATTTATCCTTGGGGTGCAGTTTCACCAGCGAAATGAAATGGAGCGCTAGCTCGAGGAAAACTGTTATGGAGGTATGAGAAAACCATGCCAAATGTATCTTCGCAGAATTTTCGACAAACTCTTCGCGATATGTTGACATGTGAAATTGCTCGATTCTTACTGGCTTGTATTCTGGCCAATCAAGGCACGCCGTCGTTCAGTCCGTAGCCGGTTCGTGACACGCCCGTTTGTCGTAATGTTGGTTTCTCTCTAGCGGTTCGTCTCTTTCATACCTCTGCCAGGTCAAGGGTTGGCCACCTCTCTGCTTCCAGAACTCTGAGATGGGCATGGAAAACAGCACTCTCTTCGGCAAACGATGGTTAGGCATACGCAACACATGGCCTAACCAACGCAGCTTCTGGTGCTGGACACATTCTTCAATGGAAGTATCCGTTGCAGAACTGAAAACTGGCTCTCTGTCTCGCGGCGGATTCTGCGACTCACACGAGCTATGGTTCTGAGACAACGATTGTCGAACACCTGAAGACCTCTCAGTTCCGCTGCTCGAACAGGCCAAGTCTCACAACCATACAACAAGACAGCCCGCACTGTAGCCTGATACTCACGTCCCTTAAGATTCAGGGATACATCACTTTGACGACATAGGTGTCTCAAATTAACAAACGCGACCCGAGACTTGCAGATTCGTGCATTGACCTCATCTGTCACACTACGATCAGAACTAATACAACTTCCAAGATACGTAAAACGCTCCACAACTTCCA
>SJOL01004305.1:28899-51807 GCA_004794785.1 Opisthorchis felineus | reverse complement strand
GAAGCATTATGCGCTCGTTTTGCGTAGACGTGAAAAGCAGCAGCGTACAATCGCATGGTGGGTGTCCACGTTGGTGTTCCAGAGTGAGCGATAGGCGGAGATCGACCATCGCCAATGATAACTAACGACGATATAGTCTATTTAGATTCGGGACTGGCTCCTTGGTGGGTACCACGTTGTCAAGCGATTCCCGCTGTTCCGGAAATTTTTATTGCAAAAGAACGGTCTGTGATCGGCACACGTCTGAAGTAGGCGATTTCTGTTATCTGTGCTGCTCGTGTCCAATCCGGGATCGAATCAAGTATGGACGCTTCCGCTCGTTCGCTCAATACAATACCCAGCCCAGCATATTCAGCTGCAGTGGTCTTTGCACTACCAAAGGTGCGCAGCCGGAAACTGGAAGAGAGCGAGGGGACAATCAGTTCAGTGTGCGAACAATAAAGGCGGCTAAGTAGACAGGCTTTCGGGGTTTGAAAAAAGACTTCGACGTGTTTAGGGTTGTAACTGAAGCCGACGTACAGAAGCTGCAGCTGAGTGTGATGCACGGTGAACAATGTGGTCAATCCTACTGCTGGGACCTGCGGACATAGTACTCAGACTTGAGTGAGGTAGGGTAGAAGGGGGAATATGTGGGAGTGTAAGAAGGGAGGCGTCAGCAGTAGCATGTTTTTGCTTGCCCGCCCTGCTGTATGCAGCAAGCAAGGCGGCCCGGCTGGTGACACCACGCGACGGCCGATGTGGCATGAGGATTTGTATGTATGCGATTCATCGTTGTACGTAGGCTTGAATAATGCCGGGGCGCCAGGCCTAGACAGGAGGACGATTATTGTCCTCGACCAAAGCCCTTGCTTCGATAGCCTGACCGCAACGCAGCGGTGTTTGGTGTGAAATGCAAGTGCACTACCATTTTTATAGAACAAGTCCCAACCTGCTGTATGCAGCATGTGAGACGACCCGGCTGATGGCACCACGCGACGACCGATGTGGCATGAGAGTTATCTGGTTGTAAGGTTCACGGTCGTACGCGAGGTGGGAAACTGTCAAGGCGTCTACATATGGGCAGGAGAACGATTAGGGTCCTTAAACAAAGTCTTTGGCTCAAATGCCTGACCGCAATGCAGCGAGTATTTGACGGCGTATTAGCACGGTAGTGCAAGCTTTCTAAGGAACCGGTCGCCGTGCCTATTCCAACTTCCACTCTGGAGGACCACGCGACTGTGTTGGTCAGACCTCTGTCAGTTTGCAAACCTGGTATGAGAAACTCTGCACGCATCAATTTGAATTCCCCCAGTGTAATTGTGTGGGTCATACTGATATCGAGAATAGCTACCAAAAGGAATTCACGATTGCAAGTGATTAGATATGGACGAAAACTAAAGCAAACGAAAAGAGACATTGATTGTGCATATTTAAAGAAAGTGATCCTTTGAAAACAGTACTAGGCCATTCAAAAGGGGAAGTCGCTTCAACGGAACGGCAGGAGGAAGAGTTAGAAAATTCTGACTTGAGTTTTACGTATGTTTTACGACTCAGTTATTTGTTTGTCATCGTCAGTAGAAGATATATCGGCGTTTTGGAGCGAACAACTATCAAGCCTCCTAGCCACTCCTAGATGACACAATGGATTATGTGTTTGTTTGAGGTTCCCTGTTTTTGCGACCACCGGGCTAGGGTACCAGGAATGCCGTGTATGCAGGTAACGTCAATATTGAATGTAGAGAGCTCGGTTTTCCAAAGCTGGATTTCTTCACCGTGCCCTTTTGAGTTCTGTTGTACATGGAAGCGACTACCCGTCGTCCACTGAGGTAATACCACCATTTGCGCACAGCTCCTTTCCGACGGTGGAATGATTTATTTCTCTGGGAGTCAGAGTTTTCGAGGAAAAAACAACTGGCCAGTTTCGATACAGTGAAGTCGCCATGACTAACTAGTGGTAGGTTTCGATCATCCATGATAATCATCGCGTTTCATAGCACCCTTTTTAAATTACCAAGAATTTTTCACAGGCTCTGGGCGTGGTAATTCATTAATCGTACCCAACAAACCCATTTTTTCATAGGATGGTGAGATCTATTCAAACAATAAGTGAACATACTCCGTACTTGGTGTTACGCCCTTGCATCGCATGGGGGAGGCATCTACTGGATAGGACGGACTCTGTAGGTCTGGCTTGCTTATCCAGGAGAATGGAAGACAATTCCTTTGACGCGATAACACTTTTCGCATCATCAGAATTGGTGCGGTATTTCTTTGCAGTGCTCAGAAATGTGTGAGGATTACGGTTGTGCTCAGCATTGTTTTGGCCACGAGTTGACAGTACCCATCGTTCAGCTGTAACACCCTTCCGGTGCCTAGCTGCCATGCCACCCGGAGGAAGCACGAGGGCTGGGATACTGCCAGGTTGCCCCAGCTTAGACAGGGGAAGTCGAGAGGCAGAGGTCGGGTTCGAACCACGGACCTTCCGGTCAGTAAATTCGCGCTCTAACCACTTGAGCCATCTCGCCCCTGACATTATCCATGTTGGCAAATGTATCAAATTTTATTATCCATTCTGTCGTACGTTGAAAGTAGGCACCTCGTTTGGTCACACCGAATGTGATGCTGCAGAGCTGGAAGAGTCTACGGCAGGCCTCGAAAGCAGTATACGGTCTTCCTTTCTCGGTCGTCGGAATTCGGTGGTGGCACTTCATGCCGTGGTTTGCTTTCAGCCACCTTGTCCAATAATGAGATGATACGCACCCAAATATATGAAAGTAAAAAAATCGTTCAGCTGTAGCACCCCTTTGATGCCCAACTGCCATGCCAACGGAAGGAGGCACGAGGGCTGGGATACTGCCAGATTGCCCAAATCTAGACAGGGGAAGTCGAGCTGCAGAGGTCGGGATCGAACCGTGGAACTTGCGGTCAGCAAATTCGCGCTCTAATCACTAAGCCATCTAAATAGGTGGTCGAATAATGGTTGAACTGTACTCAATCACCACCCATCCTTTGTGAATGGCGTTCTTCGTAACGAGCACTTGAGCCCTCCAATTGTAGGTCGGGGGTTCGATAACTTCCTATTTGAATAGCTAGTCACTTTCTAGTTGTACGAACAGTTCATCCTCTGGGGAATGACGTCGTGACTTTGTTGCAATTAGCTTGCAGTCGGGAGACAAGTCGACGAACAGCGGATGTCACTTGATTTTAACAGGTACTGGACCACAACTAGTTAAATTGCCCCGATTGCTACCGAAAATAATTTCAAGAAATCATGTCCTAGTAACACATCTGCGAGCAACCTTGGGAGAACTGAGTTTGAGTGATTCGTGCCGTGCACACTTATGCTTAATAACGACGCAAAAGGAGCTGGTGGTGAAACAAGAAACCAAAGTGGATGCTGTAGTGTTTACAGAAACGTTTACATAAAGTTTTAACCTGTTTGTTTCCTAACCGAAATGGGAACGTAACTACCGGAAATGCCAATGTCGATAATGGCTTTGAGATGGACTCCATTTACTATGATATCTGTTACGTTTCAAGATATACAGTCAAGAGCTGCGGCGACGAACAATGCAGAACGAAGCGGGTCAAATAGATCTTGCGTGGGATTTTGTAGATTATACTTTACAGACACATCGGAAGTGACCCGGTTTCCAGCAGGCTTTGCTGCTCGCTTCACGGGCAGAACTTTTAAATCCGGGGTGGCTGATGTGGCCACAAAAATAGCAAGGCTGGTCTGTAAGTGATGATTTATAGTCGTGGGCTGTGGGAAGCACTTGCAGCAACAACGAAGATGGAGCGGTGGAACTCGCGTATGACCGGTACAGAGTTCTATCGAGTTCGTGCGCTTCATTAGCACCCGTCTCGTGTTGTGCAAGATGTTGCTGTCGACCGATATTAAACTAGGGGTCAGCACTTTAAGTATCTCATTAATTCATCGATGTGTTCCAACGCCGAAACCACCTCGAAGTTACAGTTCTTTGTCAGAGGTTTCAGTGTGTTCACAAAATCGTCGGCGTCCTGCCCATTCTCTTTGCAAGTAGCTACAAGATGTCGAGCTTATATCCCATTGTTGGGTCGAACACATATATCCTCCGGGATATTAATAGCGGAATCATCGTCAGTGTACTCTGGAGTGCAGTCGTAAACAGAATGGTCGGCAAGGCGAACAAATTTACCGGATTTAGTTGTTCGGACAGCAGCTAAAACTAAATGCAGCCATGAAACTTTTCATCTTCAGAAAGCTTGGGTTCCACACTCAGAATCCAGCAGCCGTATCATGGAACTTCTTGTCCCATGGCTGGCACTTACATTGGAAGGATTTCCTAGTTTTACATGACTTAAGCTCCAGTGTTCGTATGCGTATCAGACGCATCTTTGAGTCAGTTGGCAGCCTACCACTGCCAATTATTCGCGCCACTGTAGGACTAAGCTTCCCCACTCTAGGAATATCCCGAGCAAACGAATGGGAGTACGTTCTTACCTAGTGATTCGAAGCCTGGTCACCGCTTCACTTTTTTTACTTCAAGGCGTGCCACCTACGTAGAAGTTTGACCCAGTTGACCAATGAGGGCTGGCTCATCCCGAAAGTGAATGCATGATTTAACGTGAGCATGTCTGGCTGCCGATGCTCCGCACTACAGGATGCGTTTGGAGCTGTATCGGGATGTTGCTAGGATTTAGTCGTTCCTCAGCGTTATTGGGTATTGCGCCGAGGGCCAAAGTCAACCATTTGGTGACAGGAAGTGATGTTTTCAGCGGTGACCTGTTCTGGTCCGTCCCCGAAGGAAGGCAAAGAGAATGCTTCCATTAAAATTAAGATAACGAACGGCTTGAGGAAACATTACTCCCCTAGTACAGCATTAAGTAACTTTACCGCCAGACCTTGTAATACGATTGCTTACAGTGCGGGGCTCGCTGCGCTTTTTCTGGTTGGTTTTTCTAGGTCCAGGTGACATGCTTAAACTTTGAAGCTGACAGCTTTTGGCCACAAAAAGTCAAAAGCTGTTAAGAATAGTCAGCCGTAACGAAGTAAGCTCCGCAGCGTTTGAGCAACCTGACAGATTTCAGTTTGTCAAATAATTATTACATTTGTTTACTGTAGTTCGTTTGAAGTGCATTAAGAAAACATCCACTACATACTACATCGAGCATTAGGATCAAAGTTTTACCAAGACGGACATTTTGGTTGGTGGAATATAAATGTAATTTTTCGATGTGCTTCCCAACGCAAGTTTATATGGGGCAATAGAACAGCTAGCTGAATAATTAGTTACTCAAACTGAACACTCAACACTTATCCAGTTATTGGTTTTTAGGCCTATTCTGAGTTGTAACAGCCGCCGTTTCCAACATCCTCGGAAGGGGAATGTCTGTTCAGTACGCCCCATGCATATTCCAATCGTTGCTCGCGTTTTTGGATTAGGTGACTTTTCCTCTCGTCTAAAGGATGGCTTGTTTTCAGGACTCTCGCTGACAATCAAAGTATTGGTTGTGTGTGTCGAAAAATCACCAAGAACAGGTATTTCCTGTTGTCAAAATTCTTGCATTCCCTGGCCCTTGCCGGATGATTTTCCTAATTTTCAGTAATAACGATACTGGTTTATGTTGACCATTGGGACGTAAGTTTTTCCTCATCTCCGTTTCAGATTAATTGTTTCTATCACTGGGCGACTAAGTGGTGAACCTCACTAAACTCCATACGAAATGGTTTTCTTCTATAAGTGCGAGCTCGTACATCCGGCTTATATAATCTACATGGGTGCTGACAAAAATGAAAACGAAGAGCTTATCCGTTGGGGGTGGCCTGAGGACGTTTGGTTTCACGTTGATAAACTTTCCTCTGCTCACGTCTACTTGAGGCTTCGTGAAGGTGAAACACTGGATGATGTGCCGGATGCTGTCCTGAAAGACTGTGCTCAGCTCGTCAAGGAAAACAGCATTCAAGTGGGTTCTCCCTAAATTATTCTCATCCTTGCATACGCTCACCGGGATTTTGGTTCGAGACCTGTTATCTACAATTTCTATACTATACACACAACCTCGACAAAATTTCAAATGTTTCCAGGTTTTCGGTTTACTTTTTTACACTCCATGGCATAAAACAAACGTTGTGCGTTATTAGTACGTGAAATAAAAGCCTATCTAAGCGTCCACAAGCAACCTCTGTAATTTGACAATACTTTTTTCATAATTGTGTTCAAGATGATCGCGACAAAATGACTGCTACGCCTCTTACCCAATTTTCGTTAACGGTGTTTGCTGACCATAGAAAAGTAAGTAGATAAAAGGTTCACAGTTGCAACCTGCACTTATGAGGATATTGACCAACAAATAACCCACGCACTGAGTGAGACGTAAGTATATCATCGTAGAAAGGTAAGTAAAAAATGCCATGCCACACAGCTTGGTATGCGTTTCAAAACTAACACATAATACACCGCTGCAAAACTGAATAACAGCAGATCCAAATCTCATTTTCAGAAAAACTAATCGGTGTAATTAGAGAATTTGTTTACGGGGACAGCCAGGTCCGTGTGTTGTAGCTAGAGATAGCATCTCAGTTCCGATAGTTTGGACGTAAATGCACCTGGAACTTACCTGTAAATGGTAGAATTCGCAATTCTATGGTGGATTTCCTATTGTGGCGTGGGTCAGAAATCCGGTCCTTTGAATAGATGTAAACAAATTTGGTTCTTGGCGAAATACACTCATTTGCAAACAAATTTGGTTTTACGAGAGACTCACCTGGAACCCAGCTGAATCCCTCGTTTGTGATGTTTTCAGGTTCTTGTTTACCAGCTTTCAGGGCTGGTAGGAACGTTGGACCACTAATATTGATGGAAATAACTCGCTCGCGACGGGTGAGCGGATAGGCCCACCACACCGTCAGTCTAGGTTCCTTGGAGAGCACTTTCTCTGCAGGTTGGTGCACTATGAAAAAATCAGAGTATGACTTAAGAGCAAAGTTGACAGTCTTGTTCGACAGCCTCAGTTGCTTTAACAGTGGTCGTTTCCGCATGGGTCCCTGGGATATGCACTCTGGAATAGCACAGTTAAATGCATATTGAATTAATCTACCGTTAATCTGCCCCTCATATTGGCGATAAACCACGTACGAAGGATACGTTGGTTCAAGGTGCTACAGTTTCAGTCGCCAGGAAGTGGGAGAGCAGGTGAGGTGCAGTCAGGCATGGGAGGCGGTTGCGTAATGTTCACTGGTCAGATAAAAGGTATTGAATCAGTCTGGTTACTTGAGGAAACGGGTATTGCACAGCTACGCGTTGAGGACGATAGTTGTGATGCAGGAGCGCTACTGACTGTGTGTTTGGGACATGTCTGCCAGTGCTATTAACCATTAATGAGTTGAGTCCCGGGGTCCCTATCCAGTTATAGGTTTTCAGACCGAGTTTACTAGCGCTGTTATACTTCGCTGCCAGGTCATATATTATTTGTCTCGGGGTCGATTACACTCAGCACAGGACTAGACAATAAGAGCTGTTAGGTAGATGGTCCTCTGACATTCAAAGTGCATGTCCGAATTAGCTTAACCTATGAAGCGTGAGTAGCTCGTCTGTCGCGGAGAAGTTCCTACTTCAGTGGCGCTAATCCAACTTTCCCAACAGACTCGGTCAATGCTTCGGAGACACCAATGGTCAAGCATAGGGAGCTTTCTTACATCCTCTGCGCGTAGAGAGTACGTTTCCAATCCATAAAGCAATATGGATAGTACCGCCGCAGTGTATATCCTTCCCTTACCAAGCCAAGTTACGTTTTGCGAGCACCGTAGGTGTCGGAGATAAGAAGACGTTCTTATACCCCCCCCCTCCGCATTTGAGAAATGGCCTCGTCTCCCACCGTGCTCCTGGAACTTGTACAATTTAACAAGGTAAATAAATTTAACCGTTATGTCGATCACCTGGTCTGCAAGTATGATGTTTGGTGTTTTATCCCACGTAGTCTCGAGGCAGCACTTTGCAGGTGTGAAACCCACACGAAACCGTGCGGTAGAATTGTTTAGAGCATCTGAATCAAGGAGATCAATATCATCCGCATACCCGATGTGTGTGAGTGGGGGCATTTCGACCCCCAGGCTTTCAGGTGAAGACAGAGAAGTTCCACCTAGTACACCAATGTGGTTGAAAAGGAATCGTAAGAGGGTGGATAGATGGTATCTTGCGCGTGACTTCAGCTGCCGATGGTGGGTTGTTATCGGTGTTCCATTCAGGTTCGTTGAGTTATTCCAGAGGTTGCGGTGGTGACCCAGCTGAATTATTCTTTAGATTGTTTTCCTGACCTCGCTGAAATCCAGTTTTCATTTGGTCAGGTCAGCTGGCTTGGACAGACAGTCCTAAAAGTTGAGAGCTTTTTTCACTCTCTGCCATTTATCCTCCAACTAATGTTGGCATCAGTGTGGCTGTGCGTTTCCCGTATCCTTCCAGTCAAATCATCCTGATACTGTTGAGTCTTGTTGTTTTCCCGAGCACTGCGTATCAAGCGAAACGGTTTTCTGAAGTTGCCGGCATTGGTAGTGTTATTCTTCGTATGTATGTCAGGACTGGTCAGCTCGCCGTCGAATCACCAGGAAGTGATCAATGAAGCGTCGCTGTTGCTGACCCCACACTGAAGCATACTAACGCATGTGGCATGTTTGGCTAAAGGAAGCTGGTTCCGGTGCCGAATAGTGGACACCAGGGATACAGCAGTAAAAAATTATCAACGGGAGAGTAACAAAGCGTGGGTGACTCTATAGTTACGGTAGTGTATCGTGCATGAGATCGTCAGAGACTTCAGTACTGGGAAAGCCGAATCCCAATATAATATCAGTGTTTCTTTGGAAATAAAATATTAAGGTAGACGTAGTCTTATAAATTTTTGTACAAATAAAAACCTGCTGGGACTGGTTCTTAGTGTATGTAGAGGTACATTCTTCTCAGTTTGACAAAGGAAGAAAAAGCTGTTTCGAAACAAGTTAACAACTTAATCTATGCGATCATTTGGTGGGGTTTTTCGCTAATCTAGCCGAACCACTTCTTTTGTACTAGAGGTTGTCTACCAAAAGTAAGATACACGTTTGGAACAGTGAGCTGGAGCGAAGTGACTTATTGAAGTTTCTCTAGAAAATCGGTGAGCTACGTTCTTGTGAATGAGCTCCCCCTAGTTTTGTCGCGGTCATTTTCAACATCATCCCGGAGGAAAACCAACGAGATTTGTTGGTGTTCTGATGTACTTTCTACCAGCGTTCATGTACGGGGGCTCATGAAAACTTGAATTTCTCTGGGGGAGTGCCCCAATCCGTTGTGCACACAATAAAATACATATCTCGTCTATCCTATGGTCACTGTTCACCTGATGGAGGTTTGAAACAGTTTTGTTGTGCAGGAGTTGTCATTCACCTCAGAATTGTTGCGTCTGTATCAATGTACTTTCCTTTTGTTAGCAGAAGCATTCAGCTTCTTTATATGCTTGACGTAATGCACTGCTTGTGTTAACCGCTGCACGGCTTCAATCTCAGCATTAACCAACGCATGAATGACGTCACCTTGGTTGACGGGGGGAGCATTGGGTACTCAACTGCCAAGCCAAACGAACTATTCGAAACCCTGTTTTCAACCAAAGGATATGAAAACAGTTCCATCGAATGTAGTCTAGTTACTTCGTTCTGGTACACAATGCATTTTTCGTGACGTTTTCGCGCTGGTTACTGGATAAGCTTCATTTATTTTTGTCAGATTTGGTGATGCTTATGGTGTTCCTCAATGGTCTTCAGGGCTGCAAACTGAATGATGTTACGGTGGTCTATACGATGTGGGAGAATCTCAAAAAGACTGGGGACATGGCTGTGGGTCAAGTTGGTTTCCACAGCGGCAAAGCTGTCCGAAAAATCACCGTGGAGAAACGAATAGGTGAGGTCATCAAACGGCTAGAAAAGACCAAGGAGGAGCGCCTAAATTTCGATTACCGCGCAGAGCGAGAAGAGCGAGACCAACGAATGCGAGCGAAGGAAAAGGCAGCCCAAACGGCGAGAAAAAAGGCTGAACGGGAAGCACAGAAAATTCGAGAGGCGGAGGCAGAAAGGCGCTCTTACGACAGACTTTTCGTAGAGAGCAAAATGCGAACCAACGAAGATGGATATGATTCTGATGATTTCATGTGATATTTGAACAATACATCATTCCCCTTATTTTCGTTTTACGACATGGGCGAATAAAGGTCCTGTTGGCTCATTAGCGTGGGTTTCCTAAGGTTAGAACTTTCCGACTAACCATTTTGCCGTAAGGTGCTGGCTATTTTCGTGAATTCTTTTTACATCGTATCTACCCCGCATATTCTCCTAGCTCGGGTACGTATTAGGTTCTTGTTTTGATTGAGTGATACTAAACGGTGAAAGATTGTACACCATCCAGTTTGTGCGGCTTCTCCGTAGATTGTGCGCTGTAGCGTGTTATCACTCTCGTTAGATTCTCATCAAGCAAGTGAAGTGTTGTTTTCCAAACAGAAATAAGGCAAACAACAGGCTCTCCATAGTGGTTGGGTTGCTGACCCGCTACAAGCATCCAAGCTACCCTAGCAGACAATTAGGGTGACACAAGTGTAAAAACTGTTGTTGTGTTGAACATTGATCTGTTCCAAACTTCGCTTTTTTTACCAGTAGTCATCTTGAACTAGGAATGCTCCACCAACCTGAATATTGTTCTAAGCCTGCTATTATTACTGCCTCACCGAGGCGCATCGAACACGTTTGTTACTTCCGTCTTCTATATTAGCAGTGGGTATATTCGTTCGTTTAGAGCGTCAGAAAACTGATACCTGCGGTCGTTGCGTGGCATGCATCGATTGATGTATTCGTCTCACGCCTCACGGCGTCCCTTACTTTTCACCTACAGGCACTCCAAATTAAAATAGCTTACTCAACACACGGGTAAAAGATGAAGCATTGTAACGTTGCCTCCGTTCGTTCATGGTTGCCAGTTGTGGAATTTAAAAATGTACTGCGAGTCCCTACTCTTGGCTTTACAAGTTGGACAAGTATTAAAAATAGTAAATCGTTCAGCTGTAGCACCTTTACGGTGCCTAGTGGCCATGCCACCCGAAGTAAGCACGAGGGCTGAAATACTGCCAGGTTGCCCAAGCCTAGACAGGGAAAGTCGAGATGTAGAGGTCGGGTTCGAACCACGGACCTTCCAGTCAGTGAATTCGCACTCTAACCACTTGAGCCAAGTATTACTGTGTTGACACCAAGTGTTCTTCCTTTGAAGTTTTGCCTAAGCATTCTGATACTCACAGGCACATTTCTGCTTCGCCTTTGGCAACATAACGACCAACAAGTGCTCGACCCTCATAGGAGCACTGTGACTAACCCTAGGTTTATGTGATTGTATTGCATGTAAAGGTACGAAACATTGACTCAGATGACAGAAAGGTCGCAACAATTTGCAACTGTTATTGATTTCGTTGAAATCTTTCACTGGATTGCAAAAAAATCAGGTTAGGATTAAACGTACCTCCCTCTATTGTGTTTTAAAGATTTGTGAGTATACTTTTATTCCTCCAATGGAACATTGTGAATAACCGAAGACAGGGAACTCAAAACCTTACATTTTTAAATCCGAGCATCACATACACTGTGGTTCAGAAACCTCGAAACCAGAACAGAATCTTTTCGTTATCAGGCATGTCATCTTATTTTGGGGACGATTTAAAACATCCAGGACTCAGTACACCACTTAGCTCGTCTCCTCTGAAACCATTCAGTACGGTAAGAGTAGCACCAATCAGCTACAAAATACATGCACACTAATACTGACAATTGAAATGCAGTGTCTTTTGGAACCCTGGTCTCCCGAGAATCTGAGGCCACCCAACACTCCACCGGAAATATTTCTGGATCAGCTGCCCAAGTAGGAGTGGACACGCTGAGCTACTTTCTATGCCGCGGTGTGCATCGCACACACGGACACGATGAATAATTGGTGTCTTTAGGTGTGATGACTTATCTGGGTTGGTTCACAACGGTGCTTTGTCAAAGACGGTCCACGTTGTCCCTAGCTTGATTGAACAGAAATAAGACCAACTTATTCGAAACCACGCATAAGCTTTGGTTCTGAGGAATCAATCCCAAAATTACAATTCTAATACTAGTACTGGATTCTCGGAGCACTCAGTAGCTGCAGTGGAGTTATGCTAGGACGACACGCACGTGGGTCGGTTGGAGTCCCGTTGCCAACCTCTACCCTGACGAACCTTTCAATGTCAGAGTCTATTTGCACCAGTTGCTGTATCACACATTTAAGGAGGCCATATGGTCAGTCCCCATTCTATGCACGGAGGCATCCGCGCTGAGGTGTTGGCTAGTGCATCCGGAGAATGAAGGCTAAATGATGAGTAAACGAGGCTGAAATTACAAAGTAGCAGAGTATCAAAAATGTGTAGGGGTGTCCTGTCCAGAACATGCTCGTGGTAATTTGGTTTCGTAGTATTTAGCCTGATGCTAGGCATACATTAACAAAACAGGTCATTAATTTCGCATCGGTAACGTAACACGATTGTGTGCATTACGCACCAATGTGTCACGTGTAAATTTAATCCAGTCCAGTCGACAAGTGAGTATGAAGATGGGAATGCTCGGTTACACCTTTCATCCTGTGATCTCCCAAAGTCGACGGTCTCCTGAGCTAAATAATGCAATGATTTAAGGTGTTCACTGTGACCGATCGTTAGTTGGCATAAACAAATGGCGTTGGTAAACCGCGAGGGTTGTACCTCTCAGTAACGCAAAACAATACAAACCCTGGAAAAAATCCCTTCAGAGAGTTCTCTTCATTTGCAAACTGATCCGACTAGCAACAAAACCACGTTTATGGGCCACAAGTACAAAGTAAGTGAACTGAAAATATGGGTATGCCATCTTCTTTGTTCACGATCACAATAGAACCTTTTTCTGGGTTCTTAAACACGAGCACCGCCATGACTTGCAGTTGTTTGATAGCTTGGTAATGTTTGGGGTGCAGACAACTGTCGAATTATAAATGAAGCGCTCAAACATGCTAAAATAGCTTTGAAATATGCGTCTTTGTCAACTTAAATAGTTCATATCTTTGATTTGATCATACAATTTTTCTGGATGAACTTGTAGCTGAAGAAAACTGACCCAAAAGTAAAACGTCCAACCGAGCCCGGATAAAGTGAACACAGGCTATGCACATGCTTCGCTGGTTCACCACTGGAGACAGGATGTCCGGAGGACTTGTGAAGAGCCTCTCGTACATCAATTAATATTTTTACAATACCGAAAGTTTTTCGACACCGATACGGCGAAAGAGACAAATTAGCAAGGTCGTTTGTTATCCAAGACGTCCGTAACCGTTTAAAGAGGAATAGTAAAGGGAAGGTTATATTTTCTGGTGCTGGTGCGATGTCATCATGTTCCGATCGAGTGGTAGCTAACAGCAGGCCTCCAAGTACCTGTCTCCGTATTACCTCGGGTCTAAATCGGCATCAAGGGTATGCATGCTCGCCTTCGAGCGAACCATTTACCATTTACGCACATGGGCAACCATTGTTAACAGGCAAGTCCATATAGGATGGCAGCCACCCATTCATAAAACGCGCAAAAGAAGCACAAATAATGAGATGACTCGTCAAACTGAACATGCTTATGCTCATCCGCTGCTGAAACACGTAGAATAATGCGAGAACTATCGGACTATATTTGTTGGTATTTACATATGAAGTAAAGTCGTCCTTAAGCTGGAATCTTCGGGCGTTTGGGCGCCGGCTCCGATTCATGACTTTTCTTGCCCTCCTTCGAAGAGCGTCCGCGGCGTTCGAAGCCTCGTTTCCGATTACCAGTAAGCGCAGTGCGTAGAGAAGCACCTGGGCGAAGTTGTTCTAATTTTTCGGGTTTGCCCACATGAACCCGGCCGATTCGACTTCCAAAGACGTCGATGTGGCGATTTTTAGTCGTCTTTTTGGCCATTCTTGTTTCCGGAGGCACACGGTGAGCACGTTTCCACTTCTCCTAAAAGGGTAAGAATATATGCACAAGACAGTTATATCCATGTGATAAGCAACTTTAATTTTCAGGGTGAGAAACGATCAGCATTAGAAGGAGATACCGCCCAGATCACTTGAAATCAAGTCGACAATATCGGACAATCGGCACCACGGGTTACAGGTGACAAAGGAGCTGCACTCGAGTGAAGTATGGGTTAGTCGTTTGACACAGCGCCAAAGTAGCACCAACTTACCGTGGAAACTTAGTCGTCCCGTAAACCCACTTATCTAGCCGGTAGAAACTACAGAGTAAAACCAGAACTCAAAGCAAGTACCGATGAGCTCAATCATACCCATAGTACTGGTGATTTCTGAAGTATGTGGATCCCCCAAAACAGCCGGAGTAGCCACTCCTCAGGAAAATCCGTTACGAATTATCTTCTACCTCTAACGAGAAAAAGACCCCCCACTTAACTGACGACTTGCACGATTTCGCTCCTCAAAGAAGTTTCAGCACCCAAAGAAGGCCATGAACATGACTGAATATTACAAAATAGAGAAAACCTATGCGACCAAGGGATCATGAGCCGAGCAGGATATAGGGCGCATGCCAATGCATCAATGGTATCCGAAATGTTGGAAACTCGATTAGCTTAGTTTAAAAATGCCCTTAATTTTAGACCTATAAACCTTTTGTCAGAAGTAAACAAGTGATGGGATGTACTTTGCACTGAGACAGACAGCAACAAACTACTATCTCTTTCTGCCATTGTCAATTCGTCCGCCATTCGATGCAGGTGTTATTCATCGAAAATAGGCTGCTTATCAGCGAAGATTCATGCGCCAGTTAATGGTTTAAGTCAACAACGTCCGGAATACTAGAGGAACCTGAATACAAGTCAGCAACGTTGAGGGTGCTCCTGTTGTATGCCATTATATTAATGGTGTTACTTATGATATGATTAAGTTGTACTGCAATATGTCGTATCGCAAGTGTGACCTTGGAACTATGTAACCCAGAACCCCCAATCGAGTGGCAGCTTTTTGTCATAAACTGGATGTTTATATAAGAACATTTGAGTTTACTTAATTCAGAGATGCCAATTTTAGACAGGACTGTGGCCTGAACCAAAAGAAATTAGAGTGAACGAAGAGTGCACCTGGGATGAGATTACAAAGAACGGAACATCAAAAATTCCATTCAACTCTCAGAATAACTTTGCAAGTTTGCCTTAGAGCAACAGACCCCCCGGTGGGCAGATCCGTTGCGGATCGTAAAATACATGCTGGAAGGCGAAATCAGTCTAAGGTCACCGAATGGTTCCTTCACACACAACCTTTGTGAACTTTTCCAATATTTTGTGCGACTCGCTACGACACTATACACTGATGCAAGAGCCCCAGTCCCAAAAGAAGCCGAAGGCCCCTCTTTTGTATGGTGGCCCACCTCCGGAAAGGATTACTGTGTAGACTTGTTTATAACGGAAATTCATCAGACAGCTACGACAAACTTGCTCGCTGAATAATCAGAGAGGCTACTTTCTTTTGCACGTGAGATATGCAATAAGGGGACGGGACTGTTTGCACTAAAAGTTGTTGTCTTCTTCGTAACAATTCTTTTGGAACAGTGAGAGAAGAACGTGGTAACCTGACCACAATTCTGTATTCAGTGGAACGTGGTCGCTCTGCGGCGACACACTAACCTCACAACAACAAATGTCATTGGTTATATGTAGTATTGCGGTCCATAGAATTCATAGAATTAAAACGAAATTCCCTCTATCTCTCAGGGCATAAACATCACGCTAGAAACCAAGATTTTCAGACCAATATCTTTGTGCTTCAATACGGTTTTCATCCTATAAAAGCTCGCTTCAAATGTATTCGTATGTGTGTGCATGGCAGCCACCACGTCTCTACAGTACAAGGATCCCTGTCATCGCTGAATTCGCCCGTTACAGATGTAGTACTGTGCATCCTCAACAAAAATGCAGACTGAAATGAGTAGTTCACTCAATGAGCTTACCTCTGACGGTAAATTCACACGTCGTAGCTCAAGATCGACGCAAGGACCCGAATCTTCTAGGTTGAGTTCCACGGGCATTCCTGCAGGAGTTCGAAGGGGTTTTACAACTTCCAGCTCCGGTGCATCCACTGCGGGCTTTTGAACGGGACGTAAACAAATACGCCTAACCCTTAGCGCAATTTTGCCCTCAGACAGCATGGCAATTTGGATCAAGTGTTCAACTCCCACACTTCGTATACCATCAACGGTTGGCCCTTTGAAAAGGTCTACAACCGATCAAACGAGCTACTCGAATCTTACCGGCCAACATGGACTTCAGCATAACATGCTTGCGTTCTTCCTCAAAGCACTCACCGGAGAATATGAGTAATGGTTTGGCTCCGGATATACCAGGACTGTTCTAAAATACAGTCGCAACAAGAAATGAGATACGATACCTGAGGAATGCCCCCGTACATCTTGATACCAAGTTCGTACATGTCAAGCAATTCACCATCGTGAAGACGACCGATGACGATATTGTGTGGCCTCTTTTTCGAGTGGAGGCCAACTACAAACAACGAGCAGTCGTATTTCTGGCACATCTTTTCCTAGTGGCAACAGTATTGCGTCCTTTAAATAGAAGACTTACTATGAAGGACAAATCTTCGAAAGGTAATACTGGATTGCGCCATTTTAGTCGTTGAACAAGAGGGCTTTTAAGTAAGCACTAAACAATCGATTGGTCGGAAATGTTGAACATACAAGATCATTTAAAAAATCGTTCACAAGCTGACTGGTATGACCGCCTTTGAGTATGAGGGTGGTTTTATCATTTTCAACAATTTGGGGAGCCCTGGCCTCCAAAATTTTTCTTCCTTTATGTGTTTTGGGTTTGCTAAACGTTTGGGATGAAAATGAATATGGGAAACATTGGCTCACTTTATCTGTAAATTAACAGGCATTTGATCACAGAGTAGATAAAGGGATCCGCAAAAAATTCGTAATGGGCAAACACCAACACCTACAATAAATGAGAAAACTTGAAGAGCGCACAATGACTGCAACCATCGTTGGATTCCCCAATGGTACCCGGACACCTTAGAACATACCACATGGGTCCACTGACGAAACCATGATACGGAGAGATTTATCCCACCATGAAGGGATTTCACAACATGGGAGGAGCACGGATTCTTTGCCAGCAGAGCGTACAACTCTCTTTTTCCATAAGAAAGGCCATTTTGGCACCCACAGAAAACGGACCTTTCATAATTCCCTTGTTTCCTTCAGCAAAATCAATAATAGCGCACTTCTTGGCTTCTGCCACAGAAATTCGCACGAAAACAAAGCTAAAATTAGTGGAAGACGGCTAGACACAAGCAACAAATGACCTACACACCACAGCTAGAGGTTCTGTGTGTGCCCTCAAAAGAAAGACCTGCTGCTTCGCCAAACACGTTTTTTATCAGCTCATGGCGAAATCGATGGTGCCGGCCAGTTTTAGCTATCATTATGGAGTACTGATGGGTAAATATTCCTCAGATTTCCTGTTTGCGAAGGTCAAGTTTCATAGTCCTAAGCCCAAACAACACCCCCCCCCTGCGGCTATGCCCCTGAGACAACGGCTGTTGAAGACCTGAAGACAAATCAGTTCCGCTGCTCGCACAGACCACGTCTCACAGCCCGACAACAGAACAACCCGTAGTGTAGGCTGATACACACGTCCCTTGAGATTCAGGGACATGCTGCCATAGGTGTCTCAGATTAGAATGCGTCACCCGAGACTCGTGCATTGACCTCGTGTGTTAGAGGTCGTACTTCCACTCACAACGCGCTGATGATGTAACGTTTGCAACCAAATTGTCCGACTCAGCACCGCAACTCCCAATCTCTCGTTGAATTGCTAAAAGACGAGACGACCCTGGTCAGTTCATCCAAAACCAGCTGGGCTTTCTCCTTTTCGAAGCCGAGAACAATGCCGTCTGTACATTCCACTTCAACAAAGCTTTCGTCGTCAGTTATCTGAACAAAAGTGTTTTGAAGATCTGGCGCTTGTCACGTTATCTTGTCGACCACAAAACTGAATATAAACGGTGAAACTGGGCATGTTCGCTGGACAGCGCTTTTTGTGCGGAAGTTTTTGGAGGGATCCTAGTATACTCTTACCCACTCGCAAGTCTGAGAATACAAAATCAATCAATCAATTAAATATATCAGCAACGAACCGCGTATTGTGTGTATTGCTTCTATACGTTGCAGTTTCGATCAACAGAAAGTGGGAGTGCGTGGGAGATACAGCCAAGCATTGGGGGCGACGGCGGGAACTGGGTAGTCAGCCATTCAAGACGATAGCCTTGATGCACGAGCGCCACTGAGTGAACAATTGGGTAATTTCCGCCAGTGTCATTAACCCTTGGTGAGTTGAGTCCCTGGGTCCCCATCCAGGGAGGTGGCAGTTGTCAACCCGATTCAGTTTACTGGTTATTGTTTTCATCATCAACATCGACAGCGTGACATCAGTGTTTCACAGCGATGCTTCGCTGCCGTACAACCGCGATTTATTTGAAAGCCTTATTGTAAAGAAAAGAATAAAGGTGGACGGGGACGGGACTTAGTGCTAGCTTACTGCAACCATTCTAAGGTGCCTACACCTCCAGACACCCATTCAGGCAATCTGGATGGAAACTGACAAGAACGCCACTGACATCGATTAGCAGCGATATCTTGAAGCGTTTCCAACCAGGCGCAGTGGGGATCAGCAGTCCCCACCCCGGATGGCGGGTAGCACCGACAGCACCCAGACTTTTCGTAATCTCTTTCATAACCCTCTGCCAGGTCAAGGGTTGGTCACCTCTCTGCTTCCACCACTCTGAGTTGGGCATGGAAAACAGTACTCTCTTCGGCAAACGATGGTTAGGCATACGCAGCACATGTCCCAACCAACACAGCTTCTGGTGCTGGACACATTCTTCAATGGAAGTACCCGCTTTTTAATTGTCTCGCGGCGGATTCTCCGACACCAACCCACACGAGCTATGGTTCTGAGGCAACTATTGTCGAACACCTGAAGACTTCTCAGATCCGCTGCTCGAACAGACCAATTCTCACAGCCATACAATAAGACAGCCCGCACTGTAACTTGATACACGCGTCCCTTGAGATTTAGGGATACAACACTGAGGCCACAGGTGTCTCAAATTAGCAAACGCGACCCGAGCCCAGCAGATTCGTGCATTGACCTCATCTGTCACACTACACTGAGAACTAATACGACTTCCAAGATACGTAAAACGCTCCACAACTTCCAGTGCCTCTCCCTGGATTGTAAGTGGCGTGTTCAGTGACTGCATATCCAGGAGCATGACCTTACACCGTCACTTGTGGCGTCAAAAAGGCATCTCACTAGATCTTAAGGGTCGTGTGTATCAGGCTACAGTAAGGGCTGTGTTGTTGTATGGGTGCGAGACATGGCCTCTGCGGACAGATGATGTGAGGCGTCTTCAGGTTTTCGACCACCGATGCCTCAGAAGCGTGGCTGGTTTTGGATGGCGTCAGCGTGTTAGTAACGAGGTGATTAGAAAACGGGTATTTGGTTGTGCTGCAGGTACTTCAATCGGGGAAAACATCCAGCACCACCGACTACGATGGCTCGGTCATGTGCTACGCATGCCGAAACACCGTCTACCGAGACGAGTGTTGTTCTCCGTGCCTCCTTCAGGATGGCGCAAACCGCGAGGTGGACAACGTATGACTTGGCAGAAGGGCGTGAAAGAGATCACGAAGAGTTTGGGTGTTGTTGGTGTTGTACGCCTTCCAGGATTCGGCCCCGTGACCCCGCCTGTGCTTGGCTGGAGACGTTGCAAGAAATGGCGGCTAATCGATGTCAGTGGCGTTCGTGCTGTCAGTTTCTTTCCAGATAGTCTGATTGAGCGCTTGGAGGTGTAGGCACCTCAGAACGCTTGACATAGGCTAGCACTAAGTCCCCTCCCTCATCCACTATTTTTCTCTTCTTTTCATTCTAGGGCTTTAAATATAATTGGACGAACCTTATAGTTGTACGGCAGTGAAGTATCAGTGTCAACACTGATGTTGCTGTCTCTGACGATGACATTTTGTGGGTGCAAATTGCATATCAAAGGACGGAATGACTTTGGTCAGTTCATCCATGAACACCTGCGCCTTCTCCTCTTCAAAGACGAACAAGGTTTTCGTGGGCAGCTATTTGAACACCAGGGTCTTGAAGATCTTCCGGCGTTCGTCTCATGATTTCATCAGTCACGAAGTTAAATAGGAATGGAGAGAGTGGACACCCCTGACGGACACCGCTTTGTGCACGGAAGCTTTTGGAGAGCTCCCCATATACTCTCTCTCTCTCATACAAAAAACGTATTATGTTCAAAAACATCCCGGGCATTCCCTAATGGACAAGCGTGTTAAGGAGAGCAGACCGGTCGAATCCAGGAATCCTAAAATTGTGGGTCATTTATACGTACGACGTTGTTCCAACAGCTGACGGAGTATGTAGATTTGGCCAACGCAACCACTATCAGGCCGGAATCCTGCTTGCTGCTCTTGAGTCAGTGTTTCACGAGCCACTGTAAGGCGAAGAAACACCAGTGACGTCAACAGTCTCGGTACGACCGGGGTCAAGCTGATTCTCCTGTGGTTGCCACACTCACTACGAGCCCCTTTTTGAAAATGGGCACTATCACCTATTCTCCCCAATTACCTGGCATAGTCTCGTCCTCTCAATTGCAGACATACAGATCAGACAAGCGCTGACTGAGGACTACACCCCCATCTTTGAACAACAATGGGAGGTCATCCGGATCAGGAGCTCGGTGGCGCTTGAGAGAACATATGCAGCCGTAAACCTCCGAGGTCGTAGATGGTTCCACGTTCACGTCAGCTGTGGGCTCCAGATGAGTGGCAGCTGGTGGCCACGAAAATGGTTGTTCGAAGTATTTGGCCCACCGGTCGAGGCGTTCTTCTTTATTCAAGATGGTCACTCTTTTCCTATCCTTGATCGTTTCGCTCACAGGTAGTTTCCGGGGGCCGGTGGTACGGATCAACTGAAATAAGCTTCGGGCATTACCGGCTTCCTGGGCCTCTTCCATTTCTTTAGCTCTGTGCCCACCACACTTCACGGTCGGCTCGTACGCTCACTTTCACTTGACGTCTGATAATTCGTCGCATCAAGTTATGTTCGGGACCGGCTGCGATATTCATCCGAGAGTTAAGCAGTGCCACCGTTCGGTTTGATATCCAGTGCTTGAGTGCGCCTGGTGGTGACGTGCCACAGGCAAAATTCCCGGCACCATGCAAAGAGGTGGCAATCTCGTCCCAGTATGAGTTCACATCTGATGGTGCAGCATTTGGAAGAGACCCTAGAAGACGATTTTGGTAAGTTCGTCTAATATCCGGATCTGCTAGTTTCTCATTTGCCAAGCGGTTTGTCCGCACCTTACGCAACCCTGGAAAACGAAGGGATAAGCGACTCCGGACGAGCGCGCGGTGACCGTCTGCAGACGGTCTTCTGGCATGAGGAGTACATGTTCTAACCAGCGTAACCTACGAAAAGTGAGTAATTCACCTATCGCCGGAGAGTTCCTTCTTCCTAAGATCATCTGGCGTACCTCAGCATTACTAATCCGATGTTCCCACCAGACCTCACCAATTCCTAGAGGACAAGGATGGTCAAACAATGACAGATTTCGTACGTCTTCCGCGCGTAGGGGCCACGTTTCTGATCCATAAAACAGTATGGGTCGCACCGCCGCAGTGTAAACTCTGCCCTTGACAGACAAGCTGACGTCACTTCGGCACCATAGGTGTCGGAGGTTGGCAAAAGCTGTCCTGGCCTTTCCGATTCGAGAAATAACCTCCTCTCCAGCCAGTCCACCGGAACTTATACAACTGCCCAGGTAAACAAATTTATCTACCACGTTGATTGGCTCGCCTGCAAGCATGAGGTGTGGGTTTGATCCCACCCAGTCTTGTAGCAGCACTTTAAACTTTCCAGGTGTGAATCGAATACCAAATCGTGCGGCAGAATAATTTGGGTTAAAATGGTTTGCATTTTTGAAGGATCAAAACCAAGGAGTGGAATGCCATCCGCATATTCTATGTCTGTGAGCGAACGTACCGGGAGCATTTCGACTCTCGAGGTTTCAGACGCATTCAGGGAAAGTTCTGTTAGGAGGGGGCGAGATGGCCCAAGTGGTTAGATCGCGAATATACTGACTGGAAGGTCCGTGGTTCCTCTCCATCTCTACTTCCCCTGTCTAGGCTTGGGCAACCTGGCAGTATCCCAGCCCTCGTGCTTCATTCTGGTGGCATGGCAGCTAGGCACCGGAAGTGTGTTGCAGCTGAACGGTTTTATTATTTTTGTTAGGAGGACTACCTCCAAACTAGCAAGTCCATTTTGCTAACAATTAATCTTGTAGACTGAAAAGTCGCCTTTTCTGTTCCAGCCTTTCACTGATATCTTATTGGGTTGTTCGCTCTCTTTTCATCCTGGCTCATTTGAGCCCATATCACGAAACGGTTCAGCTGTTTCTAGCACAACTTCCTTAAAGTCGTTTGTCTTCTCAATTCCGGTGTGACCGACGAACCTGAGTGATACATCAGTAGAGACCATAAAAATTTCAAGCAACACATCAATAACAAAGTTAAAGAGGAAAGGTAAGATAGTGCCTCTTTTGATTGCCAGACACCGCCACAGCCTCTGACGATCGACAGAATCAGAGGCAGCTCTCAGATCAAGAAAAACAACCAACGTCGGCCATCTGAAGGAGTGGCGCTGTTCAAGAATTTGTCTCAAGGTGAAGATATGGTCGATGCATCCTCGACCAGGGCGAAACCCAGCTTGTTTCTCACGAATCTGTCTCTCCCGATAATCCATCAACCTGCGCAGAATAATGCCA
>SJOL01004294.1:230044-243973 GCA_004794785.1 Opisthorchis felineus | reverse complement strand
CTTCTAACGAATAAATATTCAAGAAGTGGGCAGCATCAGCTATAATCATTGCGTGGCAGCCGTAAAAAGCCAACCGGCAATCTGGCACTGCTGAACCTACGGTTATGATGAGACGTCTGAGATTGGAACCTCCCCTAGCCAATGATGCATGTAACTAGATTAACGAACCGCTTCAAAAGCAGCAATGATCCCAAGACGGTCCAGATTAGACGACATGAAAAACTGAAATTTATTGGCCGTTTTGATGAGTATATATGTCTTGCCGGGAAGCGTATAGCCTTCGTGCGGAGTTTTCGTTGGGCTGTTGACGTCCTGGAATGAGAGGAAGGTATATGTTGGGTTACCGGAGTGTCACTATGAGGCAGGCGGCTGACAAACGTGGGCAACACTTACCCTATTATGGGAGCACTTCAGTGGGTACAATGTCTACACAACGCCATCTTCAACGGCTAACTCGCATCGCATGATTTCTTATAGCTTAATGACTACTGACTATAACCCTCAAGAAACACGAGACTTACATGAACTACTTGAGGTCCCATTGGCAGACGAGCCGTCTGGAGCTTGAGGGTCAAATGAAATCATCTTCGTCTGCTTCTTCTCGTTGGCGCTCTACAGCGTCACTCGTGGTAGTCAGATATTTACTCACGGCTGTCAATTAGTTATCGCCTTGAACCCGAAAATACGGACAAACACAGATTTCCGGGACACACTGTGCTGGGATACTGTGATTCTTTCTAGTTCAATATGATAAGATGCCTTCTTTACAAACCGGTAAGCAAGCACATCTTTGAGTTTTCTGGGCGGGCCGGGGACTGAGACCCGAAAGTAAATGATTCTTCTGTGGACTCATTTTGGGACAACCCTGGAGTGCATCGCTGCACAGCGGGCAAGGTTCACCATCAAAACAGTTGGCGTGATATGATACGCGATCCGTTGCACACCAGCGGTCACTGGCACTGGTCGGCCGTTAACAGAGCACACAAAAGCCCAAGTCTGTGTCCTAACGCCGCCATCTGGGTCGAGGTGCAGTAACCTCGTCCACCGACGGCAGGCCACCAGTTGCAGACGTTGTGCCTTGACGCAGCAGGATTTACCTCTGAATAATCGATTGCTTACCTATGGCTGTGGCCCTCGTGGGTTCCAGTCCCTGAAAGCTTATCCACCACTCGGCCCAGTTGGTTACGCAGGCTGTTCAAAGCTGTCAGCGGTGGCTTCGGAAAAAGTGTAAGGGGTACACCATTTTCCGGTAGGTTGTGATCCGACAGCCACGATTTGCGGTTTGAGAAGCAACCTAAGTGAAAACATATGAAGAATGTTTCTTACTGCTTGGAAACGACTGACCTCTAGATACAGGGAACAAATAGAAGCAGGAGAACCATATCGTTTGGTATAAGGGGCATGTGCATTCTCTACCACAGATATTAACCTTCCGGGAGCACCCGAGTGTTTGCACTACGAACCATAAGCTAGTTAATGTAGGTTGAGCTCAGCTTGTTTGTTCCAACACTATGATAGCGCAGCCTTGGCCTCAAAACGAGGGAACATGCGTACGTGGTCATTCGACAGACGACGTCCGAAACGTGGCCGTCGACCTCCGGGATTTCGCGTCGGTATGCATCTCAAATTCCCGCGTGAGCCACTGGGCGTGCCGGGCCAACTTTTGTATGACGCGCTCTAGTGCGTCAGAGTGGTGCACCCAGTTTTTAAGGTGACTATTGGCATTCAGCAGATGGTTTTTGGTCACATAACCAAGGTGAACCATCCCAGATTGTGCGCGTACAACACATTTTCGGGTGGCTTACAACCAGGGGGCCGCAAGATAAGAGAAAATCGCGGGTCCGTAAGGCGCAGTATTTGCAGATCTTGCAGGAATCTGTGTACTCGTATTATAAACAAAACCTTTGCTTTCCACGAAGGCATACATAACCGCACGATCGGTACCCATGCCATCCGTGATCAAGAAGGCTTACAGCTTGTATCTACGGGCCGGATATTAGGCGCTTTAAAAAAACCTACCCAAAACGGTTTGTCGCGCGCGTTCTGTCGGCATTTACTACATCTGGAAAGCGTCCAAACAACGCTACCATCCGGAGAAGAATATGTGACTACAGTGACCTCTCCCTGACTAAAGCAAGAGTGCGCGTCCGGTCTCCCGAAGTTTCGTCAGGACCGAAGGTACATCATCTGCCACAATAGAACCCAATTATGCGGAGCCTACTCAACATAGCTGGTCGACACTTCCGGCGGTAGTCGTATATGTCACATGGTGAAGATCTTGCCGAATTCACTGGCCACAAACTGTCGCACTTCATATGACGGCGTTCCATACCTCAGCAGGGCCCTGCAGGTGCCAAACTCCTCTTCGGTTAGCCGCCGATTTACAGGAAGCCGATTGTACAAAAACTCAGAGGCCTTATGGTTGTGTTCAAGATAATAAGGGGTGACTGCTAGATGTCTCCATTGCATCCTTAGACGAAACCGCTCTGGACGGCCGGTGCTTCGCGTGCTGTATTTTATCAGAAAACATGCTCATCCTACTAGCTTCTTCAGATTCCTCGACTTTTTTGTCTTGCAGGCCACCTGCTGCATTTGTATTACACCAATTCGTAACGCAAAGCAGAGTTAGTGCTTCGATTACTGGACGAACCCACAAATAACACATAGCTATCCTTCATGTGTTCACTTAACGCCTTCTCAAACGCCGTTAACGATGAAAAGGATACAGCCCCCAATTTCTCAACAAACGTATAATAATAATAATTTTTATTCCCAAATAGTGGGTGGCATACCTTCAGGCATGATCATAATGTTACAGTCAGAATAAGAGCATGACTGGTGGGGTTTGTGGGCACTGGGAATTCCGTGGAAAAGGGATTATGCGGTACGGATAAATGGTAGTAGGAAACTCAAAATAGCAGTGTGCAGTGAAAATGGAGAGATTAACTAGTGTTGCTGCTGGAACGGGGTCGGGTCTAAAAGTTCCTTGGAAGAAGGAGTTCACGAAAACGCACAAAAAGGAACGCGAACTGCACGGAAAATGGCTGACTTGGTGAGGAGTACAAGGTAAAAGACACCGAGATGTTCATATCTGATGGACGGTTCAGCAAATTGGAATGAACGCCTCCCGGAGGCGACTTTGATTGTGGTTGAAGGTAAGGGAACGAGTGGGCGAGCGGGCGCAGTCAAAGTAAGGAGTGGACAGTTGCGGGTATGCTATCAAACTGGGTATGAGAGTGCCGTGCCGTCACTCCACTGAGATACTTCAGTTTCTGAACATCCCCGTGATGGACGTCGTGATTGAGGTAGTTGTGCTGAGATGCGCAGTTTTGTGAGCAGCGGGATGTTGTGGGTTTTCCAGGGGATTCCGCAGGGAGAGCAAGGCCAGTGTAATATCGCAGGTAGTATTTGTTTTTGCCGGTCGGGGATCCCTTCAGCTGTAATGCACAGATCGAGTGGAGTGGGTATTGGCCAAACAGGACATCCATAGCACGTATTACCGCAGGTCGAAGCTTGGGAAGATGAGATGGAATGAGAATAATAAGGCCTAGGGAGTTATAGGAGTCATCAGACAGGATATAGTCCTTTAGGAAGAAAAAACTGAACGTTTTCCACAATTAGGATTGATCTACACTCAGTAGTCTAGTCATCAAAGTCAAGCCAAGATTGCCAATATATGCTAGTACACTACCTGTGATAGAGGACAGTTCGATGTAGTAGGCAGAGAGACGGCGTGGTAAGAGAAACCTAACACGTAAGGACTGGCTGAGGTGGAACATCTGAGATGGTGGTGAGTTGGACAGTACTAGGACAAGCTAGGAGGGAAGGCCAACGTAAGGAGAATGGTCACCAGCCCCCGAGGCACTACTATCAGCTTCAGTCTATAAGTGGTGCATGGCGAAAAAGACTTTCGACGCTTGTCTCGCATGCTGATAGTGGAGGGCTTGGAGTCCCACTATATATATATTTATATGTATATTGTACGTCTCCACTCCTGGAAGCATCGGGTAGGTTTTTTTGTTTGGTTGATGAGGTGGGTTTTGGTGCGGTGTAGCCTCGATTCAGACGAGGGCAGCTACAGCTATGCACGTCGATGTAGGCCATAGGCATCGCAGAATATCTTCAGGTTATCCGTGGTATATAGTTTTTTTACAGACAGAAGGCCTGTTTTTCTCATCTGTAGTTTATGGCTTTGCCAGATAAATAACTCAACCGAGGCGAGTCCTACACCAGCAGCAACAAACGGAAGACAGCAGTGTTCTCTTTTTAATTTCCTGAATTTAAGGGCCAGGTTCAGAACCACCGGCGATGGGCGACGCAGCCGTGCTACAGGAGTGGTGGTGGGTATACGAACGCACCATGGTGCAACGTAACAGGGCGACCCTCCCCGCAGGGCGCACCCGTCCACCACACGAGGTTTTCATCCCTCGTGCATGCTACCAGAGCTGCAAGGTGGGAAACCATCCAAGCAGCCATAAATGCGGTTAGTTCATTAAAAAATACTCCAGCTACCAGTTTTTTTTCTGGTCGCGGGGGAAACAAGGCCAGTAAAAACAGCTCAGTTAATTCGAACAAGCAAACGGCAGACAGACGCTGGCTGGCGAGTCGCGGAGGAGCCAAGTGAAATGACAGTTGCCAGCGGGACAATGGGAATGGAATGGTGATATTCAGGGCGAATGCACTATGGCTAAACGGCGACTGAACATTGGTGAGCTGCCATGTCAAGCAGAAACGTACGGCGATGCTGTGGGTGAGTGTTTAGTGAGCTGTGGAACAAGTCGTCAAATGAGTGTGATATATATATATATATTGGCGTATAGTAATGAAGAAAAAAAGCTGACTTTGTTTTTTTTGTCAGTTAGAGTTAGGCCGAGAGCACCAATCGCTAGACAGAGCTGATAGAGTAATCCGGGGTAGTGACTTGACTAGAAGGAGGTATAGGTTGCCTGGGGGAAGACAAGAAAAACAACCAGGCCAGTATCACAACATATTTAGGTTAAGTAAGCGTTTAAGTCCTACAGTGGCCTGTAGCAAGTCAAGAGGATAGGAAGATATGATAGCAGGATATTTTTCTTGCCCACTAACTGTATCGTCTCTATACTCAAATGCGCATTGGACCCGATTCACAGAGGAGGTCGGGGGTTAGTTGGGTATTAAGTAAGGCGGCAGCATTTTCGCAGGTAAGGAATTTGTCCACGGACTGAGAAAAAGTATGATGATGAGTGAGGTTTCGCAGCCGCTCAGGAAGGCTGTTCCAGATGCGAGCATAGTAAACTAGGAAGAAGTAGTGGCGTAGGTTTGTGCGAGCTGGAGCACACGCTAAGGGGTTGCAGGAGTTTCGGAATCTGTAGCGAGGAGGAGGGTTTACGTTGGGTTTAGCCTCTGCTATAAGGGAGTTTTTGTGCAGCAGACGGTGTAAGAGAGTTAGATTCATCTTAAACCGTCTGAGCTGCAGTGGTTCGAGGCCTGGGATTTGACAGCGGGAGCGGCAAGAGGGTTGGACCGTGGGAACAGTTTTTTGTGAATGAGCGTTGGACGCTTTCAATTGCAAGTCTACAAATTTGGGTATAAAGGGAGGAGAATGAGTGACAGAATTCCACGATTGGCCGTACGCATAGCTTAAAAGTTGCAACCATTGTGTCTGGAAGGTGAAAGAAGCGTAGTACTAAGAAACTGAGCCTGCGTGCTCGGGCAACCTGGAACTGCACCTGGTGGGAAAAGCTAAACGAACAGGAGTATCTGAGGCCAAGATCAAAAATCTTGGCCTCAGATACTCCTGTTCATCAAAGATGTCCGTGGAAAAAGAGATAGGAGTTCTATTAATTGTGAAAGCATCTGCCGGGAGGGAGCAGCGGCAGGAAGTTATGCGGGATTTCGTGGGGGAGAAGCTTAAGCCAGAGTCGCTTGACCAGCGAGTCAATGAATCTAAGTCTTGCTTAATCCGGTGGAAGGTAAGGGCATGTGCATAGGTGGGAAAGGTGTACGCGATTTTCATATCGTCCGCGAAGAGGAAGACCTTACCATGGGATATGGCGCCGAAGACGTCGTTGATGTACAGTAAGAAGAGGATGAGGCCTAGCACACTTCCTAGAATGACTCCAATGATGATCGGTAGTGGGGATGATTGTATGTCCTTGATTTGTTTTATTTGCGTCCTGTCCGATAGGTAGGAGGCGAACCACCTAAACAAGGTTCCAGTGATGCCGACGGTACTAAGTTTATGTGAAGCCACTTCTGAAGCCATAGCACAGCAAGTTCGAAGTTCATGCACACCAAAAATTAATGAAGGAGATTAATTAAAGCAAATCGCAAAAATGACTGTAGATTAGGATGATTTTTGGGCCGATCATATATGCAACATAATGCAACATTTTGGCGCAAAATTTTTTATTGCGCTCGCAAGAGTTTTGCAGAAAAAAGCATCGTGCGTCTTAGGTGAGGCTTCGGTGGAGGGCCACGACACGCTTGGACGACATGGACATCTATCTATCTTCTGTGTCAGTGACGTATCACAGAGTATAGCGACTCCGTCTTTCGGTAGAGGCACGGACTGCACACGGAAGGATAAAGAAAACAAGCTAGGTTGGCCGCTCACGAGAAGCAAACCGAAACCACTTTCATCGAACCCATGAGGTGTTCGAAGTTGCGAATTTTACGGGGTGTCGGTCTAATCCATTTGCACGTTCTAGTGATATGTAGCTCATACAAGTTTGTTAACGTGAGCGAACTTTCAAGGTCACCATCCACCGCCGACTTGTTTGTAATAACAGTTCACGAGATAAAGCGCAAAATCAAAACCTAGCACATTTTAACGTTCCCCGAGTGGCACTTAAACACGAGGCAACATCTGCCGGGTATCCAGTACAAATTCTCCCGATGTAAACTGTTGGATAGCAGTTGCATGGGCCACACTCGTCAGACGTAATAAATCAGTTAACAATAATAGGTTTATTTCCGAACTTGTAGGGAACATGCCAATTGAGGTGCGGTAGGGTCGTTACAACTGGAACGTGGTGGGCAACAACACAACGTGGAAGAGGGTACAAAAATAGACATTATTAGTACGGGGCATTATGTACGAATGGTTTGATTACAAAGTCGGTTGACTTGAACCAGAACTGGAAAATCGTTTCTGGCCGTGAGTGACCTTGGGCAGCTGAGTAAATCGCTCTGGCCAAAATAGGCAAAAATGGATAGGGAGATGGAAGAATTTAAAGTGGAAGCAAATGGCCAGTTTCGTTTCAAAGATATGGCTTGCATTGGACTTGAGTAAACTCACTGGCGTTACTGTTGTAGGGCAGTCGGGTGTAAAGCATATTTTCGATGGCGAGATAGCGTTAATGCATACGGCTGAACGAACACCGCAAATGAAACCATTGAACTTGTGGAAGGGGCAAACTGAAATTGCAGCGGAAAACCAGGTCAGTTAAACCTAAACAAAAGGTTTAGCAGGTTATAGTCAACTAGCCCGGATGCGGCTGGGGCTGGTTGAAAAATTTGTTCGTAGTTGCAATTACAGGTTTGAGTGGGCGAGAGGTGAAGGTCAAGGGTAGGAAGAAAATAGTTGCGGGAATGCCATCAGCCTGGGTATGGCAGTGCCGTACCATCATTGCACTGACATACTTCGGTTTCTGGACAGTTCCGTAACGGACGTCAGGATTGCGGTAATCGGACGGGGGATACGCATTCCTGTGGCGGCTGGATCTGGGTCAGACGAGGGGACGGACACCGGTAGAGTCAGGTTGGTGCAGAGTCACGGGTAGTTTCGCTTCAGTTGGAAAACCATATAGGTCCAACCCGGAGGCCAGCCAGATTGAATGAATGACGGCCAAACGGGGCGTTTTGAGCAGCTACTGCTGAAGGTTGAAGCTTGGGAAGAGGGGGAAACGAGGAGGAATTAGGATGAGAGAACTAGTGTTTGATGAGTGCAGGGAGCCACCAGACAAAACGGCGTCCAATAGAAAAATAAGCTAAAACGGGATGACAGTAAGCCAAATGAACCTACGAAAGGGTGGATTTTTGTTTGCTGAGCTGGAAACCAAGGACTAACTGAGGTTATCGATGTAGTATGAGGACACAACAAATCATTGTTAGTGGGCTTCTGCTCGGCGTATATGCAATACGTTCAGACAGCAGCGTAAGAGATTATCACTGGTGGTAATAGTTGTGTCTCATGTTTGTACTGAGCGTCAGTCAATCAGAAGGCGTAAGGGCCAGGGTGGCAGTAGCCGCGTAATTTTCGGAAGGTGAAGACTTGCCGCCGAGGTAGCGAGCAGGGAGGTTAGCCGTTGGACTATTTGGTCTGGGTGAATACAGGGTGAGTCAGACAGGGGCGGAAGCACATTTTAGCTCAGCAAAAGAATACAATCAGAGGGTCTCCGTTGTGCAAAGGGGGGTTATGTGAAGAAGGACAGCAGGCAGATAATGAACGGTTGAGCAAGAGCTTCCGAGACAATGGATAAGGACTGCAGTTTAACGGGAAGCTACTATGCTACCTTGACACAAAGGTAAGAGTATGGTTCGCCAGTCAACGATTCAGTGCTGTCAGCTCCAAGCAACGGAAGGCACATTACAAAAACAGTCAACATGCGCTAGCCGTGACGGCTGGTATTCAGGAAATACTAGGGAATGTATATTTCATATGTATCACTTTGATGAACAAGGGGGAAGAACGTGTATGCAATGTCTGGCTGATAAAGTGGACTTGGGGTGGTGCAACCCCAACTAAGGCAAAGGTAGCAACGCCTTGCATGTTGATGTTATCCGTGGGCCTCGTAAAGTATCCTCAGACTAGTACATGCATATTTAAAAAAATCAAACGAAAGAACAGCTGTTTTTCGCGTGTATTTCGGGGTGTCGCCAGGTGAATCACAACCGGGACAATTCGAAACCAGCCACAGACAAACAAAAACGGTGCACTTTTATGGATTCTCTGAATTAAAGGCCAGGCTCAGAACTTCAGCGAACTTGGGCACAACATGGGTATTTGAGAGGCTCGTTCTCTGTTCAGTACACTAATGGAAGGCAACTCGGCTCACTGTGCAGGGTTGATGCGAATGTGCACCCCTGTGAATGATCTCCATTCTCACAAGCGCGCAGCCAGTCAGTAGATAATGCAGCGTTTACAGGAGAATCACCAACACAACAATATCTTTCCCATTAGAAACAATGACGGCCCTTAGCTGGAATACGTCATAAAACCCAACGACATTGCCGGAAAATAAGGCCAACTACTGGCCTTCATCATCATAGCCGCATGCGCTGTCGCTTACCTTGGAAGCATTTGTAACTGCCAGGTCCATGTCAACGTATGGCACTGACTGAGGCCTCACCCATGCATGAAATATCAATTCAACGGTTGACGACGGCCTTCCACACTCATCGCTGTACGCCTTACCACTTACTTCAGCTAACTATCATGACTGCAAGTCTCATACCCATGTGCGCAGCCGATTATGAGGTTTTAACTATGCATGATAGCACGACGCGACGGCCAACGATGACCCACCATCATCGTAAACGCATGCGTTGTTATCCACTTCTGCTACCTTTCGTAAATGCTAGGCCGTGTCCATGTGTGACGCTCATTGTGATGCCTTAGATTTGCGCGATAAGCTAAACCAACGGCCAACGACGGCCCTTCATCATGAGAATCTTGTGTGCTGTCACTTCGCCATGCCCACGCAAAAATATTATAAAACCACCGTTGGCGAAATGTTTTGAATTTACTGATATGACTGGTAGAGCTATAGTGGGTGGTGGCGCCTATAGCCTAAGCTTCTCTTGTTCCAAGTTCCATATATCTTTCTGCCGCTGCTCCATCCCAGCTAATATGTTCACAATTATTGGGAACCCCATCACTCATTCCACAGAGATCAATGATCTTGGTCTCAGATACTCTTGCACCTTTAATTTTTCTCATCAAGTCCAGTTCCAGGTTGCCCGGGCACGTAGGCTCTGCTTTCTAATATTACGCTCCTTCCATTTTCGAGACACAACGGTCGCAATTTTCAAGCTATGCATGCGACCAATTGTGGAATTATGTCCTGTTTTCTCTTTTTTTCTATACCCAAAGTTGTAGGCTGGCACTTGAGAACGTTCAACGATCATTCACCAAATAGTTACTCCCACAGACCAGCCCTCTCTCCTACCGCTCCCGCTGTATAACCTTAGGACTTGAGCCACTATGACTCAGACTGTCAAAGCTAACTTTAACTCTCCCACAACGTCGGTTGCACCGAAATGCTTTTATAGCAGAGGCTAGGCCAAGTGCAAAGTAGTATACGCGCAACAAAATCCGTAAATCCAGCAACTTCTTAGTGTGCCCTCAGGCGCGTACACACCTACGCCACTACTTCTTCCTAGTTTACTACACTCGCATCTGGAACAGTCTCCCCGATCGGTTTCGAAATATCACACACCAACATATGGTTTCACAGTCTGTAGATAACTTCCTTACGTGTGAAGCCGCAGCCACCCTACTCAATACCCAATTATCCCCTGATCTCCTTTATGAACGGGGTCCAGACCACATCTGAGTTTGACGGGGGTATATTTGGTGGGCGAAAAAATTAATTAAAACAATAATTTAAAAAATAAGCCACCCCCTTTCTATACCTTGCTACCTCTTTGACTTGCTTAAAGCAACTTATACCAGGTTCCTCCCAGCTAATTCCCCTCCCTGGACTACTCTATCCGCTCTGTTTAATGAGTGTTGCCTCGTCTTGCCTAACCCTAATCAACATAAAACAAGCAAAAGTCAGAATTCCTCATACCTGAGAACGTATTATACGCCACGCAACCTAATCAGCACACGCACACAACATTGCGGTACGCCTCTGTTTGGCTCGACAGCCCACGCCCCGTCATCGTTTAGCCGTGGTTCACGCGCTCTGGCCACCTCCATTCTGTTCGCATTGTCCCAATGGTATCTACCGCCTCATTTGCCTCCTCCGCGACCTTCCTCTCCCAGCGGCTGTTTGCCGTTTGCTTGTTCGAAATGACTGAGCTGTTTTACTGGCCTGGCTTTCCCCCGAAAGGATAAAATATCTGGTAGCTGGAGTTCTTTATTAATGCACAAGCCGCAATTATGACTGCATGGTGGCATGCCACCTTGCAGATTTGGTAACATGCACGAGGAGTGAAAACCTCGTGTGGTGGTCGTCACGCCCTGCATGGAGGGTCGCCCTATTGCGTTGCACCACGATGCGTTCGCATACCCATCACCCTTCTAGCAGCACGGGTGCTTCGCCCATCGCCGGTGGTCCTGAGTATGGCCTTAATTCAGGAAACTAATAAAACAGCACTGCTGTTTTCTGTTTGTTGCGGCTAAGCAGGACTCTTCCCGGCTGTGTCACTTAACTGGCAAAGCTATAAACTGCAGGAGATGAAAAAAAGAAGAAACTGGGCTTTCGTCTGTAAAAAAAGGAGAAGAAATAAATTCGTAAAAAACACAGATGGGTTAGCCTGAAGACCCTGTGATGCCCGTGGCTTACATCGACGTACGGAGCTGTAGATGCCTTAGTCATAATTGCGGTTGTACCGCACCAAAGCCCACTTGGTCGACCAGACAAAACACACGCACCTACCTGCTTCTCCCAGGAGTGAACATATACAATGAGAAATATATGTATACAGAGGTTCCTAACCCTCCGCTACCAGCATGCAAGACTAGTGCTCAAAGGCTTTTTTTCGCCATGCACCACTTGTTAACTTGAAGCTGATAGCAGTGCTTCGGGGACTGATGACTATTTCTCTTACACCTACTTTCTCTCTTGATACTGTCCAACTCATGTAATAAATACCAGATTAACTAGTCCATCATCTCGGAAGTTTACTCCCATCAGTCCTTATACGTTTGCCTTCCCTAACCACAACACCACTCTGCGTGCTTATATCGGTCTACACTAGATCCCTTGAACTTTAATATCATTTGTTAGCAAACCCAACCCTTGGTCACTAGTCTGCTAAGTACAAATCCATTCCTATCTTATCTCATATTATCACTTGTTGTCATCACCCTAATCGCGGTGGATGTCAAGTTTTTCTTTCTATGTGTATTTATGCACATTATCCCATCTGATGTCTCCTCAAACTCACCATGTTTTACTAATCTCATCCCATTCCCTCATCTTCCCAAGCTTTGAACTTTGGCAATATCAGGTATGTGTGACCTGGCCGGCCTATGATCTACATCCCCAGGATCCCCAAACTGACCAAAAATCCTGCGATCTCATGTCAGCTTCGTTCTACCTTTGTTTCTTTGGCCAGCCTGAAAAGAATCCCGCCGCTCAAAGAGTCGCACATCTCAGCCCAATGACTTTAAATGTGATGCCCGTTACGGGGCTGTCCGAAAACCGAAGTATGTCAGGTCAATGATGGCACGGAACTGCCATGCCCAGTTTGATGGCACGCCCACAACTATTTCCTTCCTACTCTCGACCGTACCCTCTCGCCCACTCGTTTCATTAACTGCAAATACGAACAAGCTCCCAACCTGGCCCAAGCTGCCTCAATGATATGTTCATTCCAATCTGCGGAGCCTTTCGTTCGAATTTAACCATTTCTATGTGTCCGTGCCTCCCGCAAGACTCAATAACCTTCTATACAGTTCACATTCCGACTCGTGTGTTGCCACCATCTCACTCTTCCAAGGAACTATTATGCCCTACTCCACAACAACGACACCAGTGAGTCTCTACAGTTTCACTGTACACCATGTTTCTGAGATTCCTGTCACCACTTATCTACTTTGCTAATCCCTCCACTTCATCATCCTCACTTACGCTTTTTGTGACCCTGACCATGAGCCCAACAGTCCAAGGCCACGAGGCCTCAGCGGTGGTTTTAGGTTTAGTTCAATTTGACTGGCTGGATGACGCCAAATCTGCTGCTTCACCAGATCTGATGTTCCGGTTCCTCATTTTCCGCAGTTTACACTTTTCTTGTCATGTGTCAGGCATAAAGCCTCTTGTTTTGCCCTCCCTTGTTTTGTTTTTGCTCGCCACCTTCAAATCCTAACGATCTGATCTTGCTCGTTGTTCCCTCCAAAAAAGCATAGTAACTATGCCTCCCCGCCCGTGCCGGATTGTTGATGACCACGTCTACATCGGATAATGCCCTTCGCCTATGAAGCTGTCCCTTTTCCCAAAACATCCTGTACCTACAATCCCTACAGTCATGCTTTTATTCGGACTGTAACCTTACGATCATGCCTGACAGCGTTCACGGATTCACGGATTGATACACAGGATCGAGACTTTTGCCCAAGTTTCCCGGGTCGGTTTTGTTCTTGTAGTTCAGCGGCTGTCGCACATTTGAAAGGCACAGTCGAAAAAATGGTGTAGCACTGCTCCTTATGTTCTCGGCGCGGGGCAGTATGTTTGCCAACACGAGGACTCGCATAAAAAAAGTCCCCAACAGTGCTTTGAACCGGGTTCTAGAAGGAGCGTGGACAACCGTCGGAGGAAGGTTATTCAACGCAGCTACTACACGAAATGAGAAAAAATTTTGCCTGATAAAATTGTTCGCTTGAAAATCTTACCATGTCCCCGCCGTGTGTTTGCTGGCTCAACGATGAAAACCCTGTTGGCCAAACCTTGTTCAAACAGGGCATAAGTAAGAAGTAGGTCCCCTCGGAGGCGGCGATACTCGAGGGGCAAGAGGTCAAGCGCCGCGAGACGCATTTCGTAGTCCACGGATTTAAGGCCAGCAGCCATTTTCGTAGCGGCTCGCTGGACACGCGCAATGAGGATTACCTCCTTCGTGCACCATAAGTAGGCAAATTGGTTGGCGTATTCAAGAAGCGGTCTGACGTAGGCCCCATAGAGTATTTGGAAGTCCATGCGAGTAATACGGGGGAAGGTGCGCCTAATCATTCGTAGAACGGCGAATGCCTTTTGGGCCGATTTCTCATGGTGCAGTGAGAAG
>SJOL01004294.1:161042-228009 GCA_004794785.1 Opisthorchis felineus | reverse complement strand
AAAGACCCTAAGCCTGTCATCGGACTGTAGTGCGCCATGCCAAGGTAACCTCATCCTCCATGCACATCATTTTTCCGATCTCTTGTTCCTGAATGCTTCGAGCTACTAATTCCTTTAGACTTACCCAGCTTTCAGGGCTAGATAGCAGCTCTTCCCTCGCGGCAGGTAACATAAAACAGCCATCTACATTCCCAATCGATATGCTAATGTTCACCGTAACGGCGAACTGGTAACTTGTCTCCCTCTGCAGCTGCCTCACCCAATCTGAATGGACGTCACTAAACCACTTCAAAAACTCTGCGAAAAGTTTCTAACCCCCTTTTCGGCCGAGCGCACTCAAATACATGGCAAGCCTACCTCTCCAAATGCCTTCCAGCTAACAGCCCGGCAATAAGATGTAGCTACGAAGGCACGTACGCCTCAGCCACAATTTCGTGAACGATCCATTCACACGTCTGCCCTTCCGACCCAGCTTCATGGACGATTACATAACCAACAATGAACCCGGTGGCGCAAAACTTGGATGATGAACGTTTCACATTTTCCATTATGGCTAGGCCGGCGTGCATTGACTGCAAACTTCCATTCTTTACTGGCTCAAACAGAAGATCGATCGGCATTTTTGAAATCGGGCAGTGTCGCCTCACCACGGTGAGTGGAAATTGTACCCACCGTCGGCTGTCTGCTGTTTCTGACAGTCTCACTCCGCTGAATTTGTGCCAAAACTCCAAAGTACTGATTAGCTTATTATATTGTCTGTTCGCACTGCCCATCAGCGAATTAATTCCTCCCACTGCACTATTAAAAAGCCAGTATACCGCTGAAGATAAAACTTTACCATGGCCCAATACAGTATGTGCTGACTACCATAAGAATCCCCACCAAACTTAATAGCTGCGACAAATCCCCTAGCTTTCTTTGGCCGGACGCCTGCTGCAACATTAGAAAACTTCCTATATAGATCGTGGAAGGCTGCTCCATTTTGAGTCAGCACATGCATGTTTTCAAAATATTTCCAAATCCAATAGACGAGAAAACACGTGAAGAAACCAACTTTCCCACAAAATTCCCCACCGTCTTCACGGAGACATCACGCTAAGCCATGGCAGTCATTAAAAATATGAAACCCGCGCCTATAGTGGGCCTTGAATACGCTTAAAAAGGTCCAACAAAACTGAGACAGTATGGGAAGATTTTAGGTGTTCGAATATATGCCATCAAATGCTCAAAATTTATGTTAAAGTTTCCTTAGTTCAAAGTACCGTTTCAGAGAAATTTTCGGTGTGCTTCTAAGGATCGGCACTTGAACCCACGAGTCATCAAACCGTAAGGCCAGCGTTTGTGGCCAACTAATAACGGCCTCGATTAGTGGCAAGGCCTCATCGAAGATATTATTGGGGTGGAAGATGTGCTAGACGTGACGAAGTAAAGATGCCGCATCTCTCAAGGCAGATATTTACCACTAGGTGATACGAGGGGAAATTACCAGTAAAAGCCCACAGTGAAATGTCCCCAACGGTGAGCTGAACAGGTAGATGGGCTCGGGACCAAGCGATCTGAGATTTCTGAAATACAACCGGTGAGGAGGTCAAGAGGAATGGTCCTGGCTCTGTTGAAGTACTCCGCTAATGGCTACCTCCTAGGCACCAAAGATGTTACTAGGTGGTATTACTGCGCCATGCTGAACTGGAGTGCGAGCGATTAGCCTAACACGGCGCTTATTATTCGCACAATGAAATTGAATTTTCGAAAGCTACGACTGGTCCCTAATGGAATAAAACAGACAGGCAATTGAGTTCAGAATACGAGTCCAAACTTTTGGGCTTTATCTAGGAATCCCGCGGTCCCAGTGATGCTAGGAAAGTATTCCACCAGAGATTTTCCGCGAACTACTTTCAGTCGCAAACTAGTTCGGTTTTAATGGATAATGAAACGACTCTCAGAGGAGTCTTTTGCCTAAGATGTTCTACAACTGAATATGCTACACACGGACTGTCTCACTTTTGGCTGGTGCGACGATCGAGATACCGAAATATATTTTCCCGAATAAAATTACTCAAAAGGTTACTGACAGCCCTCGAGCTGTTTGGCTTCCCTTGGAACTTACCAGATAGGCGCCATCCTGGAGGCTCCGTCAGCCTGTTCTACTTGAGCGCCAACTTAATTTACAATTTTGTGAGTGGTGTGCTCCGTGAAAAAAATGCTTCAGTATGTCGCAGGTAGTTGTGGAATTTGTGGAATCCTCATTCACGTTACTCTCTTTTGAACGGTTCTCCTCCTATCCCGGCTAAATTATCCTTGTGGGTCCACAAAAAAGGATGAACCATTGAGCTCTTATTTTTGCTCTTGTCAGAGCTCATCAACGGTTCATANACAACCTGCATGTGCAATCAGTCCATATCCAATGTGTAGCCAAGGCTTATAAACGCCAGCCTATAGTGTGATCAGCTGACCTCAGGTTCAGCCCATGTAAAGGTCGCTGTCACATATTGACCAAGCGAACAGCTTCGTGAAGTTTGGACGCAGATCGATAGACACTAGCCACTTATGATGCTAGTTATTTTGTCCTTGATGAAGGTCACCCACAGTGATGGGAAAGTGTCATAAAAAAAACTGCACTTGACGTTTTGTTTTTTCACCAATAATCGCCTCTTTGCGTCCAAGACCCGAATACATTAAAATCCACTTGCCCTATTCAACCCCAGTCCCGTTGTCCTAGAACTTCCAAACCCATACAGATGAATGAAATTTGCGAACGACACCTAAGGGGAATATACCACCTGTACCATAAACCGGAAAACCAATGGCTCCATACCCGATTCAGTTTGATGACATTTCCCCCTAACCCCAACTGTCATAAGTGATAATCACCCACACTAAGCAAAGAAATCTTCTGACAAACATTTCACACTGAGTGAGTCAACTAAATGAGAGAAAGCTCACTAATTGGTTCTCCTTACGCAATTAAAACTCAGTCAACCTGGTTACTAATTCACGTGGCCTGGCGAAGCACCTGTGTCTGAAACGAAACACTGTTCAGCAACAAATCCGTCGATTTTCTTCCAACTCTCTCTGAACCGATGACTTCTCAATCGGCCACATTTTCCGATTGACTGATAAACAAGACTGTTACTGACAGACATGGCGCTTCGTGAACGGACACAGCTTTCAGGTGAAATAGCCGAAGGCATTGATTTGTTTTTCCACCTTTGTCGTTTTTTTAATCGGTTGTTTAGCCGCAAGAACAAAGTCTAGAAATGGGAGGAAAAGTCTTGGGCAGGTATCGCTGCCCACAGGAGTTTTTTAATGTTCCTTTGAGGATATCTACTGTGATCAGACGTGATGATGAGTGTATCGATAATCTGAACCCTCACGAGTTTAGCATGGTAAGAGTCCAGTTCGGGCACAGAAATCTTCCTGGATTGGCATATAAGAATGGCAGGAACCTGAAAACTACCGCCTACCAGAAACCATCATAGTGCCGTCAAAAAGCACTAGCCAACATTTTCAAAGTCGATGTGCACAAGGATTGCCTTATTAATATTGAGTTGCTAGAGTCCACAGAGCAAACCGCCAAGGAACTAAACACCTGAAACGGTGAGCACGAGAATGACCAAGCCACGGAATGCGGACGAATACAAGACACTGGTCAAATACTCAGCGGTGGCTGGACATGCGTTAGACCCAAGATATATATTACATCTGATAAATGTAGTTTTAAGACCGAGATAACGACTCACACCTGCTGAGGCAGTGAAAATTGCCAAGCATACCCGTGTGAATGGAACAGAGAACGCAGAGTTGGCGAGCGCATGCAGTTTGACCTGCGACGAGCCGAGTTGACACATGGCGATGCGCGGTTGTCAAGAAAGTAGACAAGCAGCCCATCGGGAGAAAAAAATCCTCGTAATCTACTTTGTTTACCCAAGTGTCGTAGCACAAGCTCGCTCAGAAAGACCAACAGGTTGTACACGACACTCAATACGGATCTTCACGCAAAGTGAATCGGAAGGACCAGACCCAAGACTCGGCCCAAATTCATACAAGTTCCCCTTAGCCCCTCAGTCTTAAAATTTGTTGAGATCTCATATCCGACGCCTGAAATTGGTCTAGTCTGTCAGCTGGAAGTCTTGCTGATTTGTTCTCTTTCTGCCCTAAAACCCAAGTTACCTTGTAACCGAGTCAAGTGGCCTAACAAAGCTTCTGTCAGAAGCGAAAATCCCTTAGATGAAAATCTACCAGTTGGCTACCAAGCTTTCCCGAAACGACGACTCCTCGATCGGTTCCAAGCGTTTTCAGAGTTTATTGCTAAGGTATGCTGCAGTCCAACCGACACGCTTCTCAGACTCATGGTATCAGGATCGTTTGCGGTCCGAACAGATTTCCTTTTTTGTTGTGTCTCGCGTAGTTGGCTGTCGACGCGCCCCATCATTGCTGCGCGCTCACCCCACCGAAACCTATCGATGCTTTGGGTTGGTGAGCTCGGCTTCGTCAAGCCTAACTGTTCGTCTGCACCCGAAGTCAGCATGCAGTTTTATCCAGTTCAGGTGGTCTATCTGTGTCACATTCTTACGAGGGGCCGATATGCGGTGAATTTTGGATCGCCTTGTTCAACTACACCGTCGTGTTAGAGCGACAGAGGGCTGTTCCTGTTCCAAGGCACCCCATCCGATGGTACTTGCACCATACAAAGTTGAAAACGTGGGCACAGCTGTGGGGAAACTCAATTTGCGGGCTGGATGACCGAGAAACTGAGTTCACAACTCGGATCTTGTGGAGGCGCCCAGATCGGCGTGGGCTTTTGCGAACGACTAGGCCTATCACATCAAGAATACGGTAACTCCAGACCACCTTACTGATGCTGAACCACACCAGGCGTATCGGATAGCTTGACCTTCTCAACACAGGCTTCACTACAGAACTAGTGGACAGGCGCATAACGATTAGTAGCCCTCGAACTCACCCACATCCAGTGCCGCAACGAGGGTACAGCGGTACCTACCACGAAGTCACGTGAGTGGATGGAAGGTGGGCGAAATTTTCTGTGAAATATGCAAACTCACTTTGTCGGATCTACAGTCACATCGGTGGGACATAGGGCCAAACGATTAGAAACTGGCGTTTCTTTTAATTTAATGCTACTCTTCAATGTTTCAGAATCCATAAAGCAAAACCGAAGGATGGATCTGGTGTGCCTCACTCCTCCTGCCAAATGAGATTTTTCCACGGGTTGAAAACTGTTCCAAAACAATTGGCTCCAAATGCTTTCAACTATCATGGTGTGCGTGCATCCGCAAATCACTGAAGCGGAAGGCATTTCGAGGCAAAGCTGTTGGGAACTGAACATTCAGTCAGCGCAGTTCGACTCAGCAATCTAGATCATCTAGGGACACCGAATTTACTAATGCGTTGTCTATTTAATTCTACGCAACCACTGCGTCTGTCTAATTACTTTCGTCAATTCTTTGAAGCTTGTGGTCTAGGAAGAGCAGTGACAACATCCGTGAGTCCATAGCAGGTAGGAATGCGAAGCTGTTCAAACGAGGATGGGCGTAAATCCAACTAGTCAAGAGTAATAAAGTTGTCTAGGTAAGCAGCTGGACATAACGAGTCGAATTCACGTGATGCGTGTGATGTGGAGGCGCACGGTCCCGGAGTCAACTGACCCGACAGCTTTCGGGCCACGCGATCGGGCAAAAGGGGCTAACATAGTTAGGCATCCCGACCGACCAAACATTTATTTTCAGTTTACCTAGGACGCTTAGATGTCTCGATGATGACGACTGTCTGAACAATAATAACAACAATAGACTAAGACGTATACATATACATTTTAGCTCAGAGTAAGTAGGTATGCATGCCCTAGGCGAAACATTGGAAGTTTCTCTCAGTGCTTAATTGACCACCACATATCGAAAACTTTCGAGTATGATCTGTTCTCCTGCTTTCCAATTGTTTGTGGAACCCAGAACCAGTCAGACTGAGCTGAAAATCACGTACGGTTATGAAACACCATATGGCAGAGTACTGCCACCGGGAAGTAACTGAGCAACATAAGCAAAACTACCGCATGGAGTAGCATCGAACATTAGGTTTCCCCTCTGGAGTGGGCAAAAGGAGAGGATAATTCGAGAGCTACTACTTGGTTCGGACAAACTCAAGTAACTGCGGGGTGGGGAGGGTCAACCAACTGCCCATAGGATGAAAGTTGTTTAACTAAGGGGTGAACACCATTTCGGAAGTTTGGAAAAAGCGGGGATACGGGCGAGTGGGAATGACTATTTACATGGACAGGATGGACCATGGTGTCCAAATTTAATTTTGAGAAAGCATCAAGAGTGCGGAGGGACAAACGATGACGGTGCCACGAATTTCTGAGGTAATTTCGTCAGTAGCCACCAGACGCGAAACCAACCTGGAATGACTGAAGCAACAAAGAAGTAAGATGGCCGAGATTCCGACAGCTATCGGAAAACAGAACTGTTCACGTGCAACAAAGGTACAAACAAAAACGCAAGCAGGTAACGGGGTGAGATCGTTGAGAGCCGCATGTGCTTTCGGATGCAAAGTAATGATTAGAGAACCGAGTGTCATTCGCATCTGAAAAGTACGAACAAAAATAACCCCACTAATTTACCGGAAAGCAAATTGAGATAGCTGGATGGAAGCAGCTGAGAGAGAAGATTCCGGTTAATCGGTGAAACCGTTATGACGGACAAACTGAAGAAAGATGTGGGATGTAGTACACAAACACAGAAACGACTTAGGCCTGTCGGAGATGAGAGCACCTGTCTTAGAGACAGGAGTAGCTTTGGCACAAAATGGCCCGTCATAGTGACGGGCCTTGTTTGTCTATTCTGACAAATTGCGCGGTTGCACCTGTCGTGGTGATTACGGTCGAGATGAGATGAAAAGGTGCGGGAAATGTAGCGCAAAACTAAATAGTCTCAAAATCAAAGATGGGGTTGGGCAAGCAGAACTAGCTAGGAAGGGTTCTGGATGAATTGAAACACACTGAACCAGGCATTGAAGAAATTGCTGAAATACGATTGTAATCCCATAAAAATCAAAGCGTTCACAAGCCGACAGACGAACACAGAGCCAATTTGGGGAAGGTACACCGGGTCAGAAAGATTGTAGGCAAACAGTAGTGAAGCACGGGATAACGACGAATATCACGAATTTCCAAAATTCTGGCAGTGACATTTAAAACATTGGGTTCATGAACCAGCTCGAAAAGTACCCTTCAGTTCATGAATGGTACTAGTGATGCAGTGAGCTCTCACCAGAACGAAGGGGAGTTTCCAGAAACCGACGTAGGGAGTAGTGTAGTGGTCAGCTTGTGTAGAAGGTGGGCCACTGACGCTGTAGGATACACGATTTCAAAGCGACCAAGGCGCTAAGCAATGTTCATGGTGTAAATACTGAAAATGGAAGAACGGGGTGCTAGAAGTTAGGCTGCAAGCGTCGAGAAAAGCACACATAGATGATGTTTGGTGGAAACAAGTTGACTGGCCGACAGAACATCACTGAATATTCGACGCTTCGAACAAGATAGGCTATGCACACCTTCAAGTGAAAAAGCAAGTATTCAGATATTTTATTGTCCTTTTCTTATCGTGGTTAAACATGACATGAGATCGAGACAGCTCAGTGGTACGAACCCAACCTCTACATCTCGATTGCTCCTGTCTAGGCTTGCGCAACCTGGCAGTATCCCAGCCCTCAAGCCTCCTTCGGGTGGCATGCCAGCTAGGCAGCAAAAGGGTGTTTCAACTGAACGACTGATTGGTTGTTTTTTTAAACATGACAATAGGGATAATCGTCAACCGAAGAATGAGTCAAACACCATGTTTCAGCCGTTAATGTATTCCAGTCCACGGGAGACTATCACGCAAGGAATAGTCATCCTATTCAGTAAAATAGCGCTTATAGTCAAAATTCTCTTACATAGCACTACCTTGCCCGAAGAGACTAATATGAAAGCTGGACGCCGAATGGGGTAGCCTTTCATGACACGGAAAATTGAAGGATCGTCTATGTATCGAACTGTGGTATGCGAAAAGAAGTATAAAAGAGCCACAAAGGGAGAGGATTGTGCTCTGAAATAACGTGCTAGGTTTATCAAATAAAACACTTCAGTATCATGAACATCGATCCAAAGGAACCGGGTGTGCTGCTTCACTCCAAAAAGATACCTTTGCTGTTTATTTAGTTGATAATAAGGACTGTGGCCTCCTTGTCTGTGAGGTCAGAAACGTGTTGGTGTGGTGGACTGCATTTTCGTTACGGATACAGACAGGAAAGAACCAATGACAGGTTGAAAACCTCTCAGTTTGAAAAGCCATAAACATTCACTGTAAATACTGCCACAGCTAAGAAGGTAGTGACGCTTTAACGGAGCCTGTGGACGAAAATGACCGCAATATCATTCGGGTATTAGGCGCTCCTCTCATGCTGACCACCGACGTCTCGTTAACTGTAAAATGACACCCAACATCGTTGATAAGCTAGGTGCATCGCGAAGACAGAGAAACGGCGGACAGATCGCAACATTGCCACCAAACAAAATCGCAGAGGTGTACTAGACCGGTTGAATCAGCCTACCACGAAAAGCAAGAACACTAACCTGAACATCAAGGACCGTGTCCGGTGGAAGTGTTGGAGCTCACTGTCGGGTTAGCTGTGCTCGCGGTAGGAACCATTGGTGGTTGTGATACATGAACGAAAGACGCCGGTATTTGCTGGATAGCAGCGGTACCTGTGTTGGCAACCGGAATGGCGGATCCTAGAGGTGCATGTGCAGTAGCTGCAGTACGAGATGATACTGAAGGGAGGTTTTTTGCGGGAACATTGCTTGCCATCGACGGAACGACCATACGTGAATCATCAGACTATCGAAACACGAAATACAACGGAGTAAGACACCAGTGGTTCAACAAAAAATATATAATTTGCACAGAGGTCAGTGGACCACCGAGATCATCAATGCTGAGGACTGGAAGCTACAGGAAGGGAGCGCAGGAAAGTAAACAACTGTTTATGGGAGATCCGGGAGAACGGATCCCAGCTGAAATACACCAGTCGCGTTCACCGGTACTTCTCAAGCCGTAGACTCGGCTCGATTTGGGAGGTTGAAGTGTTCCAGTCAAAATACCCTACTACTTCTCTCCCAAAAAGGCGAAAGACTAGTATGTAGCTGTCGGACCATCAGCCTAATTGGCATAAAAGCCAAGATATGCAAGGCACTTTCAGTTAACCCGTTTGCAGTAGAATGACACTTGCATGCGGGTTGACCAAGTAGCCCTCCGCCATGATAGTGAATGTGTAATCCAGATCTCTCTGCGCCGAACAGTCGAACACGGCATAAAGTTCGAATTTGGTACCATCCCATATGTAATCGAAGTATCAGAATAAATGCGCCAGCACAGAAGAAACACTGTTCGAACGAGTGATTTGGAAGTGAAATCTGGTCGTTTTAATTAGTTCACTACTTTAGTGAAGGCACTGTGTGACAAGCCAGACAGCTTCTACTTTTAAATTAGGGAGCTTGAGTCACAGCAAGGTACGCCTCGACTAGCCGTTCCAACGGCAGCCGACAGATTCGCTTCTTGCCCCCTAGCTATGAAGCGCATGTGTTATAGAGCGTGAAAACCACATTCCGTGGTTCTCCAAGTAAAGCTACAAGCTGGGTTATAATATTCAAACTTCATGACTGGTTCCGATGACCAATGCGGAACCGATCGATGCAGCTTGAGTTTCCCAATAGAAGAATCTACCGTCTGTAGGTCTTATGCCCTCATAGTGTCTTTCATGAACACTGGTTAAGTGAAAAAATGGGTGATTTTCGACTTACCGTGCACACAACCTCATCGACTTATTTCAACGGCAGATCGAAAACCTACACACAGAACTGAGTAATACGGCTTGCACGCTCGGTAATGCAAGTTTTTGAATTTTGATTTACAGCACAGCTGCAACATGACTTTAAATAGCAAAGCGCAGTCGCGCGACACGACGAGGCGGCGCACAGTAACCTGGGTTGGGCGATCGACTAAGGCGTGTGACGTACTGTATGTTTCAAGATCCGTACTTCAAAAGCATAAGCATAAGTATGTGGAGGAACACCTAATGGTCAAGTAAACGACCATGCATGTAATCAGATCCCCACAGGAACGTGCAACCTACTTAGTGTGAATACAAATAGCAAACGGACTGTGCAGATTTGGCGAATAGCGTATAGGTTCTTAACCCCTCCTCAATGACTAACCATACAGAAGAGCCTTTGACCTTAGGCGGTTAAGTAAACTGTAAGTAACGTAATATAGCAAATATTACTACCTTGTAGTTCTGGGGTATTTGTTTCACTGGAACGCCCAGTCCGCTGGTTGTCGGAAGGACGGTGACAAGACCCGGTGTGGACGCAATCTGACTTGTAACTGAAGCAGGAGGCCCCACTGGTGTCACCAAAGGACTAAATCCAGTAGGTTCTATTTCTAACTGGGAATTCGGTGTGGCCGGTGGTGGAGGCGGTGGGGCAGTTTGTCCAGTGCGTTGTCGTGGTGGTCGAGGTGGGGCCTGATTCCACTGGGTGCCGGCTGCACTGGGTTGAGAAGTTGTAGGAGCTACGGGTTGCGTGGGTGGGGCGGGTTCATCGTTTTCCGATTTTACCGGGACCACCTGACACAAAAAATCAGACATTTATGGAATGGGGTGGGTAATGGGAATTAAATACTGAAAAATCTACTTACTTATTTCTAACAAATAGAACAGATTTGTTACACGAACAGAAGTGTTAGAGAGAAAGGCTCCACCAGAAGCTGAGATGATAGGTGAAAAAGTCCATGACCAAGGCGAAAAATAACAGTTATCAGCAGCGCATGCTGGTTTATGGCAAGGTGGATCCCAGCAAACAAGTAAGTTGGATACCCTGCTGAAAAAAAGATACGGAGAGATGTTGTCTTGTTAACATGATTCTGGAAAATATTGGGTACTTTCAAGCCGTATGGTTTAATGGGGGATATGACAGTTGTTAATTCGTGAAAAAGTAACTCACGGTGAATAGACGTACTGCACTACTCATAAGGTTGCTGAAAACCGCTCGACCTTATGAGTAGTGCATTACGTCTATATAATGTATCGCGATACCTCGAATATCGTGCCAACTGGAACCTGAGGCGGCATGGTGTAGCACACTCAGTTGCCTAAAAACATCATGAACGAGGGAATCAGCTAGGTTCCAGGTGAGTCTCCCGTCAAAACCAAATTGGTATGCAAATGAGTGTATGTCGCTAACTCACGGTGAACTTGTTGGCCACAGTGGTAGGAGCAGCGGGCAAGGGGTGGTGGACGCTGGACGACTGCAGTGCATCCCCAACTGACGGCACCGCCGTCACATCACGCGGTAGCTGAACGGAGGAAGCGGTCGTGATAGCAGGCGGATTGATAGAACTGAGTCCAACTGCCGAACCTGAAGTAGGATTAGTAGCCGCAGGTTGTGGCGTAAACGAGGAGGCAAGGTTTGGTTGGTGGGTCTGAAGTGGGTGTTGTACCGGAGCACCGGACAAACCGGTGACCCGCGTACTGTGTGGTTGCAGTGCAGATAGGAGATGGATTTGGGTTTCGATGGGCAGAGCTGCTAGCTAAACGGAGAAAAATGACAAATAATTCAGACCATCTTGACCTCATTTATTATCTGATCTGCATATCCGAACCTCCTCAGAAGCTCCAAAGAAATAATATTATAAATAAGCATGCCAAGTGGCCTAAAGATAGCATACAGAATGCGCCTTCCTCGTGAGGCATAAATCGCAGAATGAAAACAGTGGTGCTGCAACAAAGGTTGCATTACCGTGAACGCATTGATAAAAAACACTGATCAAGCGAATTCAAGATGGAAAATCACAGGGGTGATTCAATAAAACGAGAAAAAACAGAGGGCTGAGTTGGAAATATACCGAAATATTGATAGTTCGGTTGCGTCAATTGGTTGTAAATCACGTGGCTGTTGATTCGTTCGCCGAGCTTGGTAATTTCCCTGCAGCCGTGGGGGCATCATCATCCGCGCACTGACGATGTCTCCACGATTGGCGGCGAGACGTTTGCGAGCACACTGCCAAGCTCGGCGAACAGATCAACAGCTACAACCAACGAAGATTGAATTTCCAACTAGGACGGTCCTTTATTCGTGACCTGTAGTCATCTAGGTCCAATCATCCCTACACCAAACAGTGTATGCTAGCAGTGCGTCTAAAAGGGGTCGAAGCTGGACAATTTTTACTGATTACATTTCAGTGCGATTGAAGGACAGCAGAAAGGTGAACAGTTGCACAGCCGTAATCAGAAGTCACATTTTGGGTAAAACTGAATGCATGCTGAAATAAAAGACAGCTAAGAATGTAAAAATGACCGAACGAAATCGTGTTCAGAGTAGGTTACACATTTGAATAAACGTTAATGCAAACAAAATCAACACCAAATGATGAAATCAGATTCAACCGAAACAACGACAATCGTTAGCCAAAGTGATGATCGAAACTAAACGGTCCAAGCTGAACTATGTGCAGTGAAGTACAATAGCAAAAAATGAAGCCAGAAAACCATACAAGTCTACCATTACTTTCTAAAATTGGACTATCTAGGGTAGACTGAACATTTTTTAAAATGAAAGATTGATAGAGGAGAACCGACAAAGAACTAGTGAAACATGTGCGAATGATTATCTTATGAACCCCTAAAGATTAATAGAACTAGAAGTGACGAGAATGAAAGGATGGATGCAGAACTTGCTACCAACTGAAAATGAAGGAAACTAACCAGCTCTTTAACAGCATTTGGATCCGGCTGCGATTGTATTAGTCGCAGTAAGTTAGCCAAATCAGGAACCTTCTGTTGGACGTTTGACTGACTGACGGATACTTGTTGGGAATGTCCTCCTTCTGCATGAGTAAGCAAGTGAGAGGGTCGAATTTGTTGACCGGAAGAGTAAGACAGACTCTGCTGACTTGAGGCATGTGGAGAAGCTGTGGCCACGCCCTGCAATCCAGAAGACGCCAAATGGCTGAATCCAGTGGTGTCAACAATGGATGCATTCATGACAGTTGCAGGGCTTGAAGTGAGAGGTGCCAGCCGTGTAGGAAGAGGTGCAATCGGTGTCACTTGAGAGGGGACGAGATTAGGCGTTTCGGTGGGCACAATCCGCTCCGTGGGTGCCACACTAGAGGTTAATAAACGGCCTAAAATAGTCGGCAAATTGGAGCTAGTAATAGAGCTGGTGGCGCTAAATCCAGAAGCAGGTACCGGAGGACTCACAGTACTTATCCGTTGGAGTGTTGCTTGGCCAGAAAAGCAGGGTCGGGCACCTAAACTGGTCACCGGATTCCTCAAAGAAGCTGCCACAGGAACTGTAGATTGACCAACAGGAACTGAGTGCATCAGGTTCGGATTCCTTAGAAGCTGAACCAGGACACTAGATAGCTAAAAACAAAAATTGATAAATTTCAGTACTACTCGGAAGGTCGACTCAAACTCTGCATGTTAATTAGCCGATCCCAGCTGGACCGGAAATGGAAATAAAATCTGAAGGCAGTTTCTGGAAGCGAAGTGAATAATAAAGGTACTTTGGAACTACGCAAAACACGTTTTGGCATTTACAGTGGACTCCGCTCACGGAAGACCCCGTCGCCCTTAAGGCCTGACTGACCTATGATTCGAGTTAAAACAGCAAATCCGAGTGTATCGGATAGAATTATGTGGCGTTTAGGATCTTTGTTCCAAATAAAATAGAGTTTCACAGAAATTTGTGGGAATTTCAAGACGTTGCTCGCTCTAAAAAGAGGGGATCATGGGTAACCAACAATACTGTTCGTCCCTGAAGGTTTTTACTTTTCGAATCGTAGCACCGTAAAAACGAGTGAATATCCTGTTCACTCCCTGGAATACTACGCACTTGCCGTAACCATTTATTTCCGGGTTATTTGAACTGTTTACAGAGAAACGAACGGGAATAACGAAATATCATCCTGTGTAAATACACTGGAACGTACAGTATAAATGAAAACGGATAAAACATACTTGCTCGGGAGAACCTGTAACGTTGAGCGCTGAAAGCAGCTGGAGAGCCTGCTGAAGGCCTGCCGCCGTAATTTCTGTAGAGGAGGACGTAGGTTGTTGAGAGTGAAGTGTATGAGACACACCAGTAGTACTAGTCAGTCCTGAAGGAGGCGGAGCCGTGGCAGAGACGCGTTCATGTGTCGTCCACCTTGGCTGTGATGTTACCGATGATTGTTGTGACATTGCATTGGCTTGTGTAAAGGGTTGCGTCAGGTATGACGCAGCTACAGCCCCATCTTTGGACAGTCCAGTAACTTGGCTGCCGAAAATGGCTGCCGCAGGAACATCCTGAACTGTACCTGGTATAGAAGAAACCCGTCCGCTACTCAGTTGGGAAGATAGAATACCAGCTTGCTCTATATATGGTGGCTTACTTGTCGACACAGTCTGCGAAAGTTGATGATGCTGTGGGATAGGGAGAATGCGTTGTTGGCGACCAAGAGATAACTGCTGAAGCTGTGAAAACTGCGGGGTGGGGGCAAAGGATTTACCCAAATTTGTGTGAGGTACTACATGGACTGAGCCCGTGGCGGACGACCGGCGACTAGTCGTGGAAGGAACATGCTGACCCTCAATACTTGCCACAGGATTAACCCCAGAATATGTTTCTGTGGTGGGAGAGGTGGTGGCTGATCGTTGGTGTTGATGAGAGCTGTTTCGAAGTGCTAACAGTAAATTCAACACATCATCCAGCGTGAAGGTGTCAGCATTCATGTTAAGCGGCAACTCGCGGGGTTGAACAGCCGCGGTGCTAGCATGGCCTAGCTGTGTGATGTCCGACGTGTCAGCAGTGGGCGAATATTGAGGGCTTGAGCGCTGAGGAAGCTCGCTAGAAAGCGATGGGATAATTGAAGAGGCTTGATTCAAACAATGCACTGTACCGTTGGGAGTAAGAACCACAGCTGAGTTGACAGGTGTTCGGTAGATTCGAGGAACTGAAACCGTACGTCCATCACCATGCGTACCCTCAATTACTATGAAAGCAGACTCTCCAGATGTTTTGAAGGTCGTTAAGCTGAAGGGTGCTGCCTGGTCGTCTGAGGTGGGAACACCAAGAAATACATGGTTTTGAGGGATTTCTAAAAGACGCACGACAGTCTGCTGCGCCGCCTCCTCGGTTGCTGTGACCCTACTTGGAAGCAGAAGATAAGACCTCAAAGGAGCACTACAAAGACGGTGAATAATTTCGCGCATGACTGCTTCCAGAGATGCAGGTATGGTGCACGTCAAAGTCACAAACGAATCTTGTTCTGGAGGTTCTGTAACTGCAGGTCCGGTGTTGGTGGTAGTGGTGGTTACCTGAGACTGTCCGACAGCCGAAACACGATTCAGGTGAGAAAGCAGGAATGCATTGGCGTCGAAGGGTAACTCTCGACGAACATGTTCAGCGGGATCAGTGGTAACTACATCAGTCAGTATTTCAGTGGGCGGCATACATGCTACAGATGAAGGAGAGGAAACCATAGGGATCAGTGGAGTCACCTCTTCTAGGCTTGCTTGTGTGCCACTGGCGGAAGACGACAGCTGAGCGATATGTTTAGCCGCTAGGGAAAGTAGCTCCGACAAATAGCTAGCACCGAAAGGAAGAAGTGGTTGTCGTGAAGCAATGCCTTCTGATGGGTCGAACGATGCAGAGGCTGTACCCGGAAAGGACGCAGCATGTTGAGTAGCAGAAGAAACTGATACAAGTCCGGTACTGCCACAAGAAGAAGCAGAGAAATATGGAGTTGCTGCACTCCCAAAAGACAATGTCGATGGAATGCTAGAATCGAAATTAGGCGCCAAGATCTGACGACTGGCAAACTGTTGCAGCTGCTGTGGGACTGATATCTCGGCAGGGGATAAAGGTCTGGAAATTTCTCCAAGCTCATCATCATCGTCACGTCCTACAATACACGAGAAAAGTACGTAATTGTTAGTGGGGTTTCTTTTCGATCAAACGGGACTGGGTCTTAAAAAATGTCACAGCTCTCATACTACGCAGTGGTCGGAGCGGTCACTCAAACGAACTTAGAAACATGCATTTAAGTACAAGCGAACGGCTGTCAGCGGTTGAGGTTGTCCAGCTACGTAGTGTTAAGCGGAAAGAGGTAAAGCATCATAGGGCAACACAAGAAGATATATGGTTGAACGGAAACAACACAGAGCGGTGAGTTAGGTATCTTTGTCTCTGCATCACGAGGCAAACGGTCTACGGTTAAAGGTAGTGTACAGACAAAAGAGTAAAACAGAAGACGTTCACCATAAAAACCCTACCCGTTTCGGATGAAGCCAAACCGGTGAGGAAGTTGGTCGATAAAAAGGGATGTGACCGTGCGTATGATGTACTATCCAGAGGATTCTGAACAAGCAATCCATTAAAGTGACTGGTATTTTCTATAGGTGGGACTTCTTCCAAGTTGGCCATTGCAGCAGAAGTGTCATACAGCAGCGACGCACCTGGGATTGGTGGATTGGGACTTGACGCGACTATAGCGGTGGGTTGGGTAACAGCACCCAATTGTTGTGAAGCCACACTACGAGAGGCCAAGCTGGGTATATTCAGAGACGTTTGAGAAGACTTGGCGGTCACCGGAATTCCCGCAGCCAGATGGGAAGACGCTACGGACGACGGTTCAGACAACGCAACAGGAGGGAAGCTCGGGTTTGTGGTTGAACAATGTGGACGAGGATAGAAGATGTAGTCTTGATTGAGTTTAACCGAACTGACATCCGCACGCAATGAATCTAACATCTGGACGACAGCTTCCTTGGCAGCCCTTTCAACCTCCTCGTTAGTCGCTGTGTAACCAGAGCCTTTGAACTACAAAGAAACAGACGTTACACATACTCAACAGAACCAATGAATACAGTGAACTGCGGAGTGACATGGCAAAAAATGGGATGGAAATGCTGAAGACTGAGTGAATATACCGAAGTAGAATAGCAGATCACAGTTTGTGAAGAGGCAACGCGCAAAATCTTAATCACGTAGTAGTTGATTATTTCGCTGTTAACTGAACAGGAGTCAACTGAGACAACAACATACGTGGAAAACCACGTAAAAAAAAGAATTTAGGGAAATAGCATGATCTGTCCTTGCCAAGTTCCCGCTTTGATGATGTATGGAACATCTGAACTAGGCTAAAACTGGGTCACGTAATGATAACGGATAATGAACGCAGTCAGCTGGAGAACTTGTAAAACCACTTGCAATTCATGCTACTTGGCAAAAGTTGACGAGTAAAACGGAGTGATCATATAAGAGGGCCGAAAAGCACAGAATGGGGTTGCAGTAGACAGGACCGGGTTGTGAAAAGCGGATGGCGGTGAATGGGATGCGACCATTTTGCACAACAGTTACAAGCTGTTAACAAAGGGAACACAGGTGTACCGACCGGTCTACACAGCTGGCGAATTCGGATGACATGTGAACCTTCGCCAAATCAGCTGTTGACAATTCACACAATCTGAACATGGGCGAAGGATGGAGGGCCCCATGTGGCTGAGTTTTTCAGTATCTAACAACACCCCTACTATAAACATCCGGTTAAATTTCAAACACATGGTCTAACAAGCATTGGGTGCTTTGCGAAGGATGACTACGAGAGAGAACAATGGGACTACTCACCAGTAGTTGGATTACTGGGATCGGTTCACTGAAAATAATATTCAACCACACGAACTGGAAGTCATACACCATCTGCTGACTGTCCATCAAAAACTATGGGAGCAAAAGTCGCTTTTGGCTTCGTTGGACGACCGATCATATAGGAAAAAAGTACAGAGCAGTAAGTAAGCGACAATCAAATCCAAATATCCACTGCATAACTCTCTAGCAGCGCACACAAAGGCTCCGTGTACAGTGGCGGTGGGATCCAAACATTCATCAGGCCCATTCCAGAGGCTGATTTAATCGGAGCATTGAGCGAAAAAACACAGTAGGAACCCGGTTAATTCTTAGTGCATCTAACCAGGGTTCAAATTACAGTTATGGAAATTTCTGCGCATATGGAAGACCGGAAAAAGAAAAATATACTTTGGATAATCCTGACAAGAAAAACACTAACCAGCTTGATGTCATCCGGTGTATCGGAAAGGTTGCAGCGAAAGCTGAATTTCCACACTTCACTGTTCGGATTACTCAAGTCCGGCATCTCCAAGTAAAACGTGGGACGAAATGAACCTGGTTCACTGCCCTCCGAATCCTTTTCTATTTTAGTCATGCGCAGGATAAAGCGTGGTTTGGGCTTGGATTTCTTGCGTACCCTTCGGTCGCTCTGCTGGTGATGAAGAACGAACAGGCGAGTAATCCGTCAGTATATGATTAGAAGATTCGCATAAAAGCGGAATTAACGGCAACTTCAATGTTTACCCAACAGGTGCGAATAGGGCTGCTAGGTAAGTAAACCAGTCCGATTTGGGACTGGGGGGGATACAGTGACGTGTCATTTTCTTCATAAACGACTTTCTTCCTGAGCAGTATTTTATCCGTTAAGTTAAAAAACCACGTCGTTCTCACTTTCCTAAATTCGTCGGGCTTGTCTGAGGTCAGATTTATCGGCGATTTCAAGAAAACATCAACGCTGTGAAGGTAGCACAGCGCAAATCCCTGAACAACACCCTTAGGTCAGGTGAGTTTACATGGAAGTAGTGTTAGTTAGAGGGTTTGAAGTCTGCTACAAATCATGTGCCAAGCAACAGTATTGTCAGTTGTTAAAAGGCGATACAGGAAGAGAAAATAATGCTATGATACTGACAGGTTGTGCAGTGTAGTATCAGAAGGAACACAGTGAGCTTTGGTCTCCGGCTAGTACAGAGGCCAAGATAGTTACGCATCGAGGGCGGCAGCTATGGTGGAGAAGGTGACTGAACTATATCGATAGGTCAGACTGACAAATTGGTCATTCGTCCTAGAGTGCGCATCTGGTGAGTCGACTTTGCTGTATATCCGTTGCATATAGTGAAACCCAAACTTGGGTGTAAGAAGTCTTGAAATTAGTGGAATCAGACAATGGTCTACACACTTATTTAAGCAACTAAATGGCCTAAGATTTGGAAAATCTGGCACTTTATAAGACTTGAACCAAGAAATATGTCCAGGAACTCCCCGAAATAATACGCACTGAACCATAGCCGTAGATGCTGACACAGGTATCCGGCTGGCAAGATAGCCGGCAAGGTTTTCTATGAGCTCTGATTGGAGCTACTGACTCGATATTTGTCGGGGGAATACTGATGTAGTGAGGTCTAATACCTGCTAGTGCGGAGGTGACTGGAGACATCTTTGTAATATTTCAGCCATGTTGAAGGATACTCATGTCACTGTCAGACAACCAAAAGGTGCCGTCTTTCAGTCAACCTTCCTGTAATTTGTTCTTCTCCGGTGATAGGCAAAATCACCTTTTTCACAGGGACACAATTTATTTGGTAACGCTAAGGATATGCCTCTAGATTAACGGCCTTTGACTGACTGCCTCCCGTGAATTATATAGTGGTCCTAGGAAAGAAGAGTATAACCAAACTACGTTCTGGGACTATCGCGGTATTGAGAGCAGACTACTACGACAAACGACAGCAACTACGGGTTGAGACAAACTGGAAACGCTTTATGTAGTCGAACGCCAGTGTTCAGACAACAAACAACTGGGAGCTGAGCGAAACCAAGCAAAAGACGATGGCAGTTTAAAAAAACAGACCAGAAAAGTGGTCACATTTATCACACCAGTGACAGGATTCACTGCCGGATTGCAATTAGACGCCATTTGCTGTGCTGACCAGAACAAACAAACAGCTAATGACAGTCAATCGATCCAACACCACCACCAGCACATGCAATCGAAAATCGAATAGAAACAACGAAACTGTTTGACTGCACCAAACCACATTGGGGGATAGAATGGAACATGCATAAACATTAACGAAAAGGCTAAAACGAGTGAAAAAGTACGTCGAATATGCAAACTGGTTTTGAGTGGTGTAAGAATAAATTCCCGGGCACTCCGCATGCAATAAAAGTCAAACACTATTTGGACATATCGTAGTTAGTCGGTTTGTTTCAACGCATTGCGACACGCTTACCAATCTGAGCGAAAAACGACGATCGAACAACATACCGAAATTGCAAACAACAGGTTTGGTTTGATACTGTCTTCATGGAACTAAGCGGACCAAGGCAATACAGAACATGAAGGGTGCAACGTCAGTTTCAATATGTTGACCGTCCCAAATATGGGGTAAGCTGAGGTATGAGATAGTTCAAGTGACTGCAAATTTTATCACCACCACCTAGGGAAGCGTTCCGAGCGTCTGGTGGCAGCAACATACAACCAATGCGAGAATTTTACATGGCAGCAGAAATTCATGTCTAAACCGCGTGGTCTATCGTAATCACCTTCGTTGGCCTATCGACGTCTTGAGAATACAACCTCATTGACTATCCCAAAGTACTCAGCTTGTGTTGCGCGATCCGAACCGGTTGAAGCGTCGTGGAGCAGAGCCAACAACGTGACATGAAGTAAAAAAATGTTAGTTAAGTTACCCTAAGTTGGATCAACTCAATATCCTATTGTCATGATTGGTAAAGAAAACTTCTTGGATGCTGGCGATGAACAGTCTGAGTTGCATTGATTACTCAACCACCATACGTCTTCTTTTTGTGCCCTCCAACCGGTCCGAAGAAATGGTGTGCTTCCACTCCCTTGGAGTTCTTGTTTTGAGGTTGGCCAATGTGTTCGGTATCACATGTATTTGGAGATACCATTACTCACCCTCCTTCCAGTAGACGCATGACGTGACGACGAACTTCGCGGGATAGCCATGTTATTCGAGGACCTCTCAGAATTCGTGGCTCAGATGAGCATATCTTCTTGGCAATCCAAATCGAGCAATAAGTAAACTACGTCTTCGTTGTAAAAGAACGGTGTTAAAGTTCGTCAGCTTACGATAAGGGTGACCATCAGTTTGGTGGGTTGGAAGCAAGCCAAGGAACGGCAAACAGTCCTGGTGTACGGCAGCCAAGCACCGAGAGAATGCCATAGCTGATCGTTTATTACTTTATATACTGGCTACCATGAGTTCTTGTGTCTACATTCTGCTGCCGCAGCGGGCATCGATCAGCTGGCCCAGGTAGGGATAGTAAGCAGTAGTATTGCTTACGGTATTCATCTGTGTGCATCGAAATGAAGTCAAGTGATCTTTGTTTGAGTGATAAGACGTCTAAGCTGTAGCAAGAGTAAACTGAAAAAGGTGAAAGAATGTAGAAGCCCATGGCAATAGAAGAATATCTGAAAAATTACGAAAGGTGTCGAAGTTATGAACACCCATGGGGACAGTTCCAGAAAAGTGAAGGACAACGCTAATTAGGAGTGGGAAGTTTCAACTGGAACCAAAAAATTAGAGATAATCAACGGCATGCAGTATGCTCGAATATTTGAACTAACTTTATCTTGACATCACCATTCGCATCGATACTGTCTTCCCAATTGATGATAAAACGCCTTGCAAAACAATTACCAAGCCCGGCAGACAGATAAGCAACCGGTAACCAAGACCAGTTAGATTAAGTAACGTAGTGTGCCATCTTTGTGACTCACTAAACTGATATAATGGGATTTCTAACCAGCATCTTCCAAAAGCCCACAGGAACTCGAAAATGTGTCCATGGACTTGGTAAGCGGACAAATTAGGTTAAAAACACGGGTACTGGTATTGCGCTCATGTGGCGTTCATTTGCGGACTAAAGTGACACAATCTCAAGATCATTTCTGGATCGAATAAACGTTACCCGTAAAGGTGAGTTGGTGGGCTATCACGAACATTTGCTCCGGGGTAACAGAAAAAAGGCACAAAATGAAAAAACAAAGTGCATACATGCCACGTTATAACTCAGGAAGCAACAGCACAGATCAGCACAACTGTGGGGAATGCCACCCGAAAAGCATTGCTACGCAAGCTGTAAATCACGGAGAAAAATAACCTCACGATCTGGGACGGAAGTGAGGTAATTTCGATGCCTATTAAAAATGCGCCGTCGCAATCAAGTAATTAAGCCGGATGTTGATCAAGCTTTGCTGTCCATTGAAGGGGTACTCTTCAGAAAGTGGCTTATCAACTGCTTGAAGGCATACGATGAACTTCTGTAGAGTTACTCACATCTGGAACCGACGGCTTCCGACTAGGTTTCGGGAAGAGGTTGGTTAAGAGGGGAGACAGAATGGAAGTCATGGAATTTAGGGCGACTTGAGGAATGGAATCACGACGATGACCCATACTCATTGACGGATCGAGAGATGAATGACGTCTCATCGATGCCCTTAGTCTGACAAGCGGACTCATAGGGCTGTGTAATTTCTGCGTATTCGTGCGACATATACATGGGTCTTGAGCTGGAACCGTTCCGTGTCGCGGACCGGCAGGAGAACTGACAGCTTGTTGTGTAGCAGCTGTATCGCACTGACGTCTGAATTTGTTCATTGCTCGGCGTTTCGACGCCAGAACCAAGCAACCATCACTCCCATACCACGCTGTCTCATTAGCGGGGAGCTGTGACAGGCTGCCAGACTTAGCGCACGGGTATGAGTGGTGGTCAACTGATAGATAAGATGACTGCCGGACGGGATGTTGTAGCTTAGTCCCTGTTTCGAAAACGGATGTATTCTGAAGAGAAGGTTGCTGAAGTGGAAAGAATCAAGTGCACACGATCGAATAAAAGCGAAGCAATAAAGCGCCACGAAACATGGGTAGCACATCGAAAGATACATGAATGACACAGGGAACAGGAAGAGAAGCAAGAGGGAAATTAATGACTTGAACAAAGAAGTGCATAGTTGAAAATGTTCTATGTGGTAATGAAAACGAGCTGCGGAGTTTATACGATAAGATCCTGGATCAGTGATTCCAAATCGCTCTAACAACCAAACAGCTTATATTCATTAGCTACCATTAAGTACACATATGGGTGGGAAAATGTATTACACACAAAATTTCGAACAGTACTCATGCAATTGATGGCCAGTCGAAAGTGAATTTCGGGATTGTGGTACTGATGCGCGCCTCACTGATTTCCTGAGCAAGATGACCGGTGGTAAATGAATATATAACCGTCACCAGTGTCACTTCTCTCACACGCCCTTAAAGTACAGGCTTGGTGTAACGAGTCGGAACCTATGAGCCAATGGAGACAATCAGAGACAACCAAACCGGGTGCGGCCGAGACAACCAATTTAGCTCTAAGTACATGACTGTAAACATGTCACTGAAACGTCAGAATTCACCAGTGGCGCGTGTACAAATGTCTATGGTGAAAATGATACACTAACAAAATGAGCCAAAATGAACAGTTTCCTCCCACCGGAAGCTAAACACCGTATGTACTCTATAGGCCGGCTGATAATCTAAAAGCGGCTCTCAGAAAAACCGCAACAAGCGCTAGTCAGCTGACAGAAAAGCATAATCTTTCCAGAGTTGCAAACACAAGCAAACTACACTAGGCTAGGCAATCTACCTTGTTGGACGTAGCAGAGCCCAACTGGGCAAGCTGTTGTTGTTGTCCAGCTTGTTGATTGATTAGGGTCTGCAACAAAGCTTGTTGTTGAGTTGGCTGCAAACCAAATGCGGATGCCGGGGTTCCAGCTGTGCCAGTGGCCACACCGAGCAAAGCTTCTGTCAGCTGATTCAGCAAAACGGAAGGTTGCCCTGCATCGTGCCGAAAAGGCTGCATGAAAGAGTGAGGGAAAGAATATTTTTTTTAAAAAATCACGCGGACGGGTGAAAATAAGCTTGCAACAGTTAAACTTGACTAGGTTGGTATTTATTGAGTGTCCGCATCAGTCACACATTGTCCAAATGGATCTCCACAAAAAACGCATGCGGAAAATGACCACAAGACGCAACGGCCCACATGGTGGAAATAGTGCTTTTATGTTTGCGCTTTATGCCCAAGCTGGCACCGGAAATAAAATAATTAGTTCCAGTCAATTGCCTACTTAATGTTCGTAGTTCCCGGCTTTCTGTGTGAGAAATCAAGACCCTAAGTTAAAAGGCAAACAAAAACCGTGGAGGGTGGATCAGGAAAAAAATCTAGGTCCGCATTTAATAACTTTCATCGCGGTTGTCCTCTACTTCAGAGACTATTCGCTTGGGAGTCCAGTCCCTTTTGATTAATTCCCTACAGCATATTTCAGCGGTAAAGTCTTTCCCAGAACAGATGGTTTTTGGTCGTCCTCTTCAAGCGGTCACTGTATCACGACTGATACTGATAACATCAAAAAATAATACTGAAAATAAAGTACAGCAATGATAGTTCCGGAAGTAAGTACGCCGTCAGCGGTAACGAAAGAAGCCTGATTGAAAAAGGTTCTCGTCCCATCGAGTAAATTCCCTAAGAATTGAGGTAAAACGGGGATGGAGAAGGCATCCAGTTGAATTGATACATGGATAAGCAAAACTACTGCGTTAGATCTCCTTTCACCTGCTTCAGTAATTTCAAAAGCAGCAAGAAGATACCGCTTTCGTTGGTAAAATCTATGGAATACGAACACTAGTACTATACAAAATTAGTAATGATTGTCACGTTGAACAAGCGAAGCATTGGTATGTTGCACCAAGATGAGGTCAAACGGACGAAGCAGGGCACTGCGTACGGCATACACGCATCAACATGATTGACAGAGGGCACATAGGTATGCGCATGTGTAAGGATAAACATCAACAAATCGGCGGCCTGGATAAATCGATTTAAGCAGTTTCCAAAACGGAAACGCACTGCACTGCAGAGTAGTAAGGTGCGGTCTTCTGAATATTTGTACGGTTTTTGAGTAAATAGTGCAACACTGCGAGTTCCTGCAGCAGGTGTCATTCTAAAAAGAGTAGCCGATACCAATACGAACGAATACGGAGGATAGACTGGTCATATTGTTGCTGAAACCTCTTCGACAGCTCGTGACCTGTTTCGCCCGTCTTGGAGTTCATCAGGAAGTTTCCGTAAGCATTATGTTATAGTTGACCACCAACCCAATTTGAAAATGAGTTTTCATCGAATTTCGTGCAAATTGGGTTCAAACAGAACATAAGGTTGAAGGAAACTCGGACACTGCATCCAACTGATGAGCCCAAAAAGAGGAAAAAGGTTGTGGGTTGTCGAAGATATTTTAGCAACCATGTGAATAGTGTGTACCGTCAAGAAAATATACTGCGATATCTCGAAGATCGTACCAGTTGAAATATGAGGCCGCCTCTGTGCATCACATTCAGCTAAAGAATGTCATAAGCAAGACTCAGCTGAAATTCAGTTGAGTCTCCCGTTAACACCGCGTTACTTAGCAACTTAGTGGTATTTCGCCAGAAGATAAAGGACATTATGCACGAAACGATGGGTAATTGACATCACCAGGATGTTAACTGAATATCATCCACAAATGCCGGAATATGCACGAAGTAGTGTTCTTCACGGGCAGTCAGGGGCCAATCAAGAGGCGTTCGCTCTTAGGCGTACGCTTTTAGCGAAGAGCACTGTAGTCAAGGTGGGAACACAACTAATTTATATGCTTGCCACCAAACGCGGGACCGAACTCAGCCTCCCATCATCCAAACGTCAAAAAGAAATTCAACAAATCCTGTATCACAAACCAATTTTACAGACAAGTTGAAACTTAAACCAACAAGAAACGTGGCAGAGCACGTTTAAAAAGCAGAGGTCCACTCCATGTCCCAGGCCCCAGTGAGGAGGAATCAATCGGTGTCGTAAGCGTGTCGTAGTCGCAAGCTATTTTAATTTTTCCGCACAAAGGTCCGGTTTTCGTGTATTCTATTTGAGAAGGTTAAATAATTTTTCAGCTGCTTCGTATTCTTTCACAGGGCACTACACTAATATTGTTGTTCGGGACAACAGTGCTGAATTGACAAAATACCCTTAGGCTAGATAGACAAACAGAGACAATCCACTGACATCAATCATTCGACTATCCAGCAGGTGCCTAAAAAACTAGGATACAGCTTTTTGAATAGAACACACTGCTGAAAACACTTCGTTGCTAGTTAGTAAATGTTACGTTCATAAAGACTGGTCAGCTTGACAGTGACGGGAACAACACTGGAGAACCACCACTCCAAGCACCATGTCATGTTCAAGCAATAAGCGTGTGCATCGATCGCGACACAATGTCGTGTGTGTAATTATGATAACAGAAAATTCCTAGTTGGGCAGTGTAGGGCACGACAAATCGTATATCAGACTCCATATTCAGTGTAAAAATTTGGCAGGCGGATTCGAATAGGGATGGTGATAAGTAAGTCACATCAATTCATCCATGCGAAGCCTTTTTCACGCTGAAGCCCTTTCTTGCGGTTGCTAAGCAAATTACTATCTCAACGCCTCCAGTTAGTATGTAACCCGGTTAATCCGCCACTCGATAGAGTCAATTATGGTGTTATGTTCTGATTCCCATGATGGCATAGCGCTCGGGGATAACCATCTCAAGTAAACTCAAATAGTATCCTCATGTTGAGTTCACTTTTACGGATGTCCAAAGGTCGGCATTTTATACTCACAGACAGCGATTGCTGAAGCAATCCTTTATCGCCTCCTTAGCCCAATGTCTGGTTTTTAGTAGCTCTTTAACAGGCAGTCTTAGACTACGGTTCTTAGCTTGATAACCTATACATGATAGTAAATATAGGCTTGATTATTGACTTGTTGATTTCCAATTCCGCTAATCCTCAATGTGTGGCGCCGGTCTTTGTAATATCACTCATTTAAACTTGCAATTCACGCGTGTGTCCTAGTGAGCACTGTCTCACCGGGTGCTGCCGTGCATTTGGATTGCGCCATGGCCTGACCGGATGGAGGCATGGGTACCACCCGCTCACTGCGGGTAGCATATGGATGTTCACGTCACAGCGAGTTTCCTCACTGTTTACGCGGTAGATGGTAAAACATCCTTTTATAACCAGTCTAGACTGTTTAGTCTGAAAAAAGAAGGGTAAAACTGGCTTTTCATTTTCAATATGTCTAGACTCGGTGTTTGGAGCTGCTTATAGCTTACTTACTCACCAGGCAACAGAAGACTATGGCAATTACGACAGACAGATAGGCAAGGAAGAAGTGTTTACGCCCGGACAATGCTGAACTCAGCAGATATTTCTTAAATGGTGAATTGAAAAACAGAGCATCCCACTAAAGTTCTACTCTACAGAAATCACCGTGCATGCTAGGACTCGACCCGAAGCATAGCGTATCTTTGGGAATCCTGAAGGGAATCTGAACTGGCGACTTCGGCAAGATGTGCGTTATTACGATAATGTTCAATTACGCGGATGATTGACATAGTCCTCGGAAAAGCATGTGCCGCCAGAAGCAGCCAGAACTATGCGCTTCCCAGAAACATATCCGTGTGGATCATACAAGCTTTCAACTTTATAGGTACAGTATTTCCTTCCGCCGTTTCAAGTCAGATAGATGAAAAAGCATAAATTTAATTTTATTGATTTGCTTTAAATGAAAGGCGACAACACTAGCTTCAGTTCAATGAAAAGATAAGACATTTTTGCACCAGTGGTTTGGTCGTTGGCATTATCGCAGAAGCGATATCCGGTGAATAAACCAGCTAAATGTCATCGACATGGGCTGTCGCTTCACCTGCTGCCGATCCATTTGGACTTTGTAAAGCCAGTTGTTAGTGCCTTGTTTTTATTATCACTGCGAGCACTTCCTTTCCAGGACGAAACTGCTTTTGGTGCCTCTGACCCAAATAAACGTATACTCGGTTGAGGTTCCGCCAGTCCGCGAGGAAACCGATAAATGACCTCGATATACGCTGATGTAGCCAGAGATACGCCAATACCGTCAAACTTACTTAGACGGTGTTATCGTCGATAACGTGAAGCTCAAAGACGTCGAGTTGGCATAGGCAAGGGTGAGTGGCGCTGACAAGCGGCTACCACTGCAAACAGCGGAACCCAGAGTGCCGGTATTGAAGGGTGCTCAACCACGCACCCAATATAAGGCTCGCGAGCTACAAAACCTCAAACATTTTCTTCATAATTTGATATATCAGTACCGGATACTTCTCCAACAGGACTATCAGACCACGCTCTTCATGGAAGGACCTATCTATTGGCGTAATTTGTAACCGATCAATTTCAATCTCGCCATAAACACTCAGTCTTAGGGATGCAGCAATCAGCCAGGCTGACTGCGTTCCGCTCAGCTTCAGCTGTGCAAATCATGGCCCAGTACAGTGGTTTTGAGTAGCTTCACAAAGAGTGACTGCTCAGTGGCTAGAAGAGACTTATCTCACGCAACACGGATAATATTATTAGTTCAGGAAAACGCGTAGACTAAGTGCTCCCATCGATGTACGAGAAATCCACCCGCGACACTCGTCCTCAGTACCTGAGAAATCAGGTAAACTCAAGTATTCCCTGGTCTTACGTGACTTTTCCGAAAACTCATAATAAACTTTGTTATTACAATGAGATTGTTTCATATTACTCACAGCTAGAATTATCACTATCATGTGTTAAAAACTTAGCAAAATGTACAGAATAAATTTGCGCATTGATGTTATAGAAAACTGCCCGTTATTAGAAAGGTATGTAAGCGGACAGCTGACAGCAACAGAAATGGCCAAAACAAAAGCAATCACATTCGCGTACCCCGAAGTCGTCCCAGTCATGTATGCATCTGTGCCGTGTCTGGAGTTCAGACTAGCCACCTGATCAATTACCAACAATCCCGATTGTAAGGCGAGACGCTGCAACACTGTTCACAAAGCACTTTCACGTACAAGCCTGAAACCCGTGTGACAGTGACAGAGTGCTGATAGCTTGCTACAGCATCCGAGATTTGCCCGAGGGGTCTAGCCAAGTAAAATGGTCGGCCTCGGCAATACCAAGATATGAACTTCAAAAGTAATGTGTGACCAAGGATCGTGTACAACACTCAAGAGTTCTGCATCTGGATATTGACACATACATCACTAACCTCGACTTTTACCGCGGCGTCCAGATCAGGCTGGGGTGCAACATCCGCTGTAAGTGAAAGAAAACGAGAATGCATGGACAAATGTAACGGGCTTCATTACTGTTAGATCATCATCATCGCATGTTTGGATCCGGAAAGATAAAGTTACAGGGGCTTGCAATTATTATTGAGACTGATAAAAATATAGATGAAAAGAGTGCGTGACGGTCTGTTGTCTTTCTTAATTTCAGACCAATGATTTTGTACTTGTTGGATCCTCCGTACCAAATGGAATAGTTAGACAAAACAACGCGACTACTCACGAATTCCCCAAATTGTCAGATCTTCGACCACGAACTGCACTATGCCACAGTTGAACCTAACAAATAGGACGTGAATTTCCAATAAGTCAAGCAATGTGCGAGAAACCGCGTTCCCACTTGTCGTAATCAAGTCGCAGCCAGTAAGTGAAATTTCCAACTTGCAGCAAGAAAGCCAAGGGTTAGATAAGAACAGATCTCAGCGAAATACACTCATTTGCATACCACTTTGGTTTAGACGGGAGACACGCCCGATACCCAGCTGAATCTCTCGTTTATGGTGTCCTTAAGCATTACGTCTAAGAACAGATTTCACTTAAGAACTGAAAAATCATTTCTCAGTTGACATTTGCTATTCACTTTTACGGCAAGACAGTACGTTATAAAACCGAAATGAGGTTGTCTGATGTGAGCATAGACTCATGCTGGTCTACAGATTGTTGCTCTGTATTTGTCACTTTTTGTTTTACCTAGAACACACATTCATTCCAAACCACACTATTGATACTGAATTCAGAGAAGCCTGTATTAACGAACCACAGGCGGCGGTGACTAGACATAATAACCCTCCTAGCTCAAGCGTACAACATTTGACTTATATTTGACACAGTTCCTAACTATGCTCAGGAAACAGATTCGCAAATCAACGACAACTGCAACATGTGTTCTGAGCTTAATAACCATTCTCATCTGGGTTTAGAACACAACGATCGTGAACGATGTTTCAGACAAGATTTCATCGAACAAGTACATCTGCAAACAGATTGCACGAGTGAATGTTGACTGAGAAGTCAGATTCTATTGGCGGAAGTGAAAAATATGGACACCCAACTGAAACGCCTTAAGAGACGGATCTTGGGGTAGCCAAGTGAAGGTAAAAGTATTGTCCCTGAATTGGATAACCAATGACTTGCGTGGAAAAATGGTTGGATTTATCGATCGTCGGTGTTAGGAAGACTCACGCTATTCTCATTATGATCCAGTTTATCAGTCTGTTTTTATGAAGGTGCTAGATGAACGAAAACGTGATAAAAGTGAAAAAATAGAGCCACTGTTTACAACTGCACTCTAATAATCACACGCACCAGTTCGCCGCACAACAATTCGCCATCACGTGATGACCTGAACAAAGGCGATGTCTACCAAAAGTCCGACGAAAAGATAATGCATCGGGGAGGAAGCAGCAACAAAACTATGTGATCGGTCGTCGCATGTAGTGGATATAAGTATTCTGCAGACATACAGAATAGCATAACCAGCTAGGCCACCTTTTGATTTTCAAACAAGATAGCGAACGCCAGGCGAAGTAAATAACCATTGCTTACAAAGCCGAACGGGACTAGTTCATGAACAGTCAAGCCAACTGAAGAAAAAAGATCAACTATTTGGGAGAAAGATGGAATGCAAAGCTGACGATATCGATCAGACGGCTATTATTGAACGCAGTAACCATCAAACCAGCAATCCTTCACATAAAAGTGGTGATCAGAATCGACGATTAGATAGATACATGGAGTCCGTATGCCATGTTCACCAGTATCATGACACATTCTCCAGGTGCCAGAAAAGTGAGATTACGAGACGAGAAACTACAACACAGCCAGTCATAAAACTGGTTGCTACTAGATGCACAAACGGCGCATCAATTCGGGCAATAAAATAATGTTCAAGTAAGGATTGTCTGTATCTCAAGGACACTCGCATCAAAAGCGGATCAGAATGTCATCTATCCCTTCTGACCATATCTGAGGATAGAGGGCATTTGATAAGAAGCGTTGGAGTATGAAGAGTGCAAACAATCTTCAAGTTTCATGCAGACAGAGTTTGTAATATGACAACAGATACAATATGGAGAGGAGCGACAAGGTTGGACAGGGACAACGAAAATTGGCTCAAGATAAGCTTTATCCAGTGCCTATTCGACGCACAATGGTAGAATATAATAGAAAATAATCGTTCAGCTGTATCACCCTTCCCGTGCACAGCTGCCATGTCACCTGATTGAAGCATGAGGGATGAGAAATTGTTAGACCACCCAGGCCTAGATGGAGGCAGTCGAGATGCCGGAGTTGGTATCGAACCACGGAACCTCTAGTCAGTAAGTTCGCGCCCTATCCACTAACTTTCGAGCCCAGCCTCTCCTGATTCGGTTCAATGGCTGGTGTTCGAGTGAGCCCTGCACCTGAACTCTGGGCTTCACGCTGCGATCTTCTCTGACGTGACATCAGAGGGGTTTCTGTACCTTGGAGTCTGCGAAGTCACAACAGGAAAGACCACAAAACGGGACCAAGAGGGTTCAAGAATCGACCTCAGTCGAGCATCGATTAGTGGACTAGAGCAGCAGAATTCAGACTCTGGGATAATGTGGACATCGACTCATGAGAGCACAGACTGACGGATCGACCAACAGAACCTCCCAATCAGATAATCCCAATCGTAATCGATTGGAAGCCACGCTTAGCAACGCATGAGCTGGTATCCGCTTCATGAAGTGCTCTGTCAAATCGAACTACACTGATATACCCCGCGATGAGGCGCAAGTGCAACCAGTTTAACATCCTGAATATGGTCGGAGGAAGAGCAAAGGCAGGGTATTTTCAAAGCCATCAGCATTGACGATGTCACTTCAACTGATGATGAAAAGTGTGCAACTATAGCGCCTGGCTCAGCGGGCAAACCAACGACCATATGTACAAACTGGGCTATTAGCAGTCGCTTCATTTGCAAGATAGTTTCCGTCGGCCTTAATGGAATTTGTAATGGAGAAAATGAGACGTATGGGGTAAACTGAGCCAAAAACCATCCTTCCGAAAATATAAAGCACTAAAAGAGTCATTTCACAGCGCAAGATTGCTATGATTCAGCAGTTAGGTTGAGACTTTATAATGGTAACATCTACCAAGAACTTATGGTGGGTAATACCACTAGTGTGATTATTGCTTCGTATGAAGCTAAGATGAAGTGATATTAATTTTTGGGAATCTAGCAATCATCAGTTTTCTAATACACAGGACTAATAAAAGTTGGATTAATGCTTCGTCTGCAATGCAACCGTGAAGAGAAAAAGCTTGGGACTGACCACGGTCACAAGTAATCGCCCTACCCAGCAGCAGATCCGAAATGCGCGTAAGTATTCATGTAAACGCGCGATCTAGTTGATATGACCTACATTCTGTGAAACGTTGGTCACCTGATCACGGGTGACACTGAGTTGCGTGCTGAAAAGAAAACATTGTGAAACACTCAGACATACGGCCTTGTTAGAGTGCCTAACCTGCACGACCTCATGGGGACAGTAATTTCCGAATTGCCAGCCGCAAAACCGCTAAAATAGTATAGATTGGTTCGATAGAAGATCACTGCGGCACTTGAGCTACACCTACACAAGCATGCGAAGCGTGAACATTTGGTTCTACAGATTGGGAATGCTCAGCTACGCGGACCGGAAAGCGCACACTGTGGTCACGCATCGATACCGAATAAAAACTTAATAATCGTTTAGCTGTAACACCCTATTGGTGCATAGCTGCCATGCCGCCCGAAGGAAGCACGAGGACCTAAATACTGCCAGGTTGCCCAAGCCTAGACGGGAGCAGTCAAGACGTAGAGGTAGGTTAAAACCACGGACCTTCTGATCAGTAGGTTCGTGCCTTAACCACTGGGCTATCGCGAGTTCAGCGGGTGGAATAGCCAGGATTTGGTCCCACAATAAGCCGGAGTTAATTCTTACCACGCACCAATCTACATGGCAGAGGGTTAACGGATCCACTTGCGAACCACCATCAATTAAATAGGTCAATCGGTAAGAGAAGAATACTGATATTTTGTTCAGAAGAAGTGGAACAATTCGTGCAATTAGCAGTTGCGAGTGGCTGACGCTGAGTGCAGTTAAAGTGAAACTGACTGTGCCGAAACAACGTCGAAATAAATATTTTGCTTCAATTACGACAGTAAGCCGAACGATAAAAACGTACTCCAGTTTTAGGTGTTGATGAATTGCAGAACACAGCGGAAGAGGAATGTTACTGCCTCAAACAAACATATTGGAAGAATGAAATATGGGACCAGTGAAAAGTAAGAGACCACCACTTACATCCACCTAAAACTGGCGGTTGGCCGCGCATACTGGAAGCAAGTAATGCCTGTTGATCAGTTATGGGGATAGCGGAAGCGCCAGTAGCGATCTGGCCAACACTGATACTGCTTGACAATCCTTGGGTAGAAGAAGACTGGACAAAAGGTTGCTGTAACTGCTGCATTTCCGGTGTTGTTGAACCCAGCAGACCCGCAGTGAGGCTTTGTATCAAAGCTTCCTACAAGTAAAAAAAGGATAATCGGTCAGTAAGTGATTGTGAAGAAAGGGACTTAACGGTGTAAGTTTCTCTATAAAACGGTAAGAGTTATGGTGGCCTAGAATGAAGGGATAACTTCGACTGCTCACTGGGAGGATCGATTCCGTTTCGACTCTGACAGTTTGCTTCACAAATGATGTGGACATGAACGCAACAGGCAAACAGTGAAGGCGGAATTGACGTAAGGTCGGTATGTTTTCATGTTAAGATGGGAGCGAGATGGATACACGCTGCAAAGATAGGCCTCAATGCAAGAGGGCACGGGTCACGTTTGTCGGTATCTCCAACTGTTCGTACACAAATAACAAGCGCTTATTTTAAGATGGTGAACAGGCCTAGGACACTCAGGTCGTCGTTCGGAGATTGCATACAGCTTTTTCAAAAGGTACAGGATGGGCTATTTTGTACTGGCAAACTTCCAAATTAATTGAAGATTGGCGGACCGAAGGCGGTCCCCACGGTAAAAATCTGCAGCACAATCAGTGCAAGCAATGACACCAATTATGACAGTGTCCTACTGATGATAAGATCAACATATCCTCAGCTATATCGAGCTATAGCTTGTTTATCCCATTCACCTGTCAACAAGACAGTGTGATGGATAATGCCAGAGAACCCCGGATTCTATGATTATGACACAAATGCTTTACCACCTCAGTGGCACTTTTAAACCATTCAGAGCTTTTGCTGGTTGGCCTCAAACGGTATCGAATAAACCCCACAGAACCTGGAGCCTAGAGGATACGAAGCACTTCGCCATTATTTTATACATCAGCCTTGGTGTGATCATGCGTGCTTGGGTGCTTCTGACAGAGACATAAGATGAAAGTGTTCACATGACACACGTTGCATTGCTTTTTGTATCATGATAGGGGACGCTCTCATCATTCGTACGAAATTGAAACTACTCACCAGAAAATATAGCACTGACCCTGTTCAGGATTCCCGGTACTCCAGAGCTCGGTTATCAGAAAACGGTTATTTTCGCTTCTTCCTATTGTAGTGGTGCTGACCGGTATATAGATACCTTTGTGGCGTACCTGGACCGGTCCATGTGACATCCTTGATCAAGGTCAGTGACTTAGCAACCATAACTGCACAAAAGTCGTGTGATTGTCTGGTTTGCCGTTAAGACGGCACTGCATTTTGTGGGCGTAACCTGGATGTGAAATCACAGATCCAGTGAGTTGACACAGACATGAGAAACAGAAGGGCCTGAAGGTCACACGGTTATTTAGGCGCAGGAGATCAGAATAAAGCCTGAAGGACAAGCTGACATACATACCCATTGTTGACTGAGGTGGGCATGGGTTCAGCCAGACATGCACAGGCCTTAACTTCACATCATTTGATGTGTTCCGCCAGATGCTAATTGGCTCAGCTTAGAAGTAATTCGAACAAGTGTACACAGAGTGGTGCAACATGACTCGCTTGATAACGCCAGTGGCTGTATTCTGCTTTACAGTGTGCAAGTTTAGCATCCAGCTGTGGTATGACCTTACACAGCAAAGTGCAGCTGGGCGGCATAACAGGAATACGCAATGCCTAAGGTTGACAGCGAAGCATATGAAGAACGTGGTACGTGTGATACGCTTCCAGGGCTGTAATCTGAAAGTTAAGTCCGTGGTGTGGGAGGATCGCAAAAAGCCTTTATTGAACTAGTCGAATGAAGTAAACGACTGGATAAATGTTCAGCCACTTCCACTAGTGATCCGTCTGTGAGCATTCTTTTGGTCAAGAGGTAGATTCTGGCCAGAAAACGGTCAAGCAAAGGTCAGAAATAAGGATTGGTACAGAACGTCGCCATTGTTTTTCATTCTGCGTATCCCGGAAATTCACGGAAGTTAGAATATGGTTTAAATATGTCCTTTTACTTCCTTCGCCCGTCGTGGACACAAAACTGCCACCTTGAAGGGTTGGCCAGTTTTCATTGCTGAAATGAGTTCCTGAGCTAAACTACGTACAGCCACACACGGATGGCCAGTAGGGAGCAGTAAAGTAAGCATCATTGAGCCACTGTGCAGAGAAAAACCGCATTACTAAGCGGTCCGATAGTAAAGACGTAAAGCTAGGTGATGCGATGGTGCAAGATGTTATGTCTGGGCAGCCAACTTCTTTATATCTGCGAAGCAGCGATTCTGCCTCCGCCTGATGCACTAAAGAGGTATGCTACGAAAATGGAGGAGACTTAAAAATGGAACTGTTGTTATTATGAAAAAGTAAACACCACAAGATAAACTTTGCTGCATTCAGTGAAATTTGGACGGTAGATCAAAGACATTAGGGAGAGGCATTAGAGTTCTGATTCTTATTACACTTTCTACTGAATTAGAACAGTGCACGATGCTGAAATAGCATGAACGAAAGTGGGCGAACTAAACTGATGGATGATGGGGTTATAGGTTCCGGCTGCCCAAGGCAGGAGCCTGTAGCATCCACGATGCCACATTTGGACACAGAGAGAATGAATTCTACGATGAACTGCCGGGCGTAGAGTCAAGTTGGTATGGATACGGAAACGTGGAAAAACATATCCGGACTCTTCGGAATGGGATTAACTAACAAATGCGGTGGGTGATTACTGAACATGTGTTGGACACACTGCTCGTCATTTGGACTCATGCACCGAGGGTGCAAGAACACCTAAACGACCATATGGCTGTGAGACACAGATAAGAACTGATCACAAAAGTGAAGCATGGGGTCGAATGAGATGTGGATCGTGTCCCAGTAACTATCGTAGTCGGAGAACCTAGAAGAACTACTCAAGCTGGATGTAGAACCGAAGAGTCAGGAAACTGCATCAAAATTTCGCGAACATCTCAGGTAAAAGTTGGTGGATAACCAAATCCCAAGCACACCAGGAAGCTAGTGGATCTGGATAAGAACACACTCAAGCATCTGCCGTGGATAAAATTAGTCTACAGGAAGAACAGAGACAAGCTAGTCTGATGAGTATAACCCATCAGTATTTACTTTTATTGAGAATTTGGCACCATAACAATCTGAGATCCGACAATTTGGAAGTAACTCGTAAGCGCCAATACCAAGCTTCTGAAATACGGAAAGCAAAGAATGAATAGTGAACCAAACCAAAACGAACAGGTCCAATCGTAACTGAAGCGCAGTTTTGATCAAGAATTCTTCGTCAGACTGAAACAAGCTCATGGGCCAGAAGTCCAATATCGCCTGAGGATCGAACTGGAGAAAACTGTGGAGACCTGAGCGAATTCGGTCCAGTTGGAAAACTGCCTTTCAGTATCAATTAGAGCGTTTGAAATATACAGTTCACTTTCCCCAACACTCAATGAGGACCAGCTAAGACGACTACATAAGAAGACTGGGGGAGGGGAACTAGCCCGGTGAGCTGTCCAACCTGACGGGACCGGTAGTGCAGAACGAGAACTGTCACAAAAAATGCACAATCTAGGAGTTGCGAGGTCCTCCCTAAGATTCCGAACGATAATTCGTCTGTATAAAAGGAAAAGAGGGCCGCGGATTATGAAAATGGCGTTCTCCTGTAGCAAGTAAGAATTGGCTCATATACTCTTCAACTGACCAGTCGGTGACATTATGGAAACGAACATTTCTAGGCATCACTTTAGATTTCGAAGCGGCCGAATCAAGGTTTCATTTGCAGTGAAGAAAATACGAGGGACATGTTGGGAATTGAACAGGAAGGCGGTGAGCTTTGTCTTCCACAAGTTTAACTGTCGGTGTTTGCCAACATCGCTAAAGTTTTCCTCCCTGGGATGAAAATCAGGGCGAGGACGCGCGAAACTAGCCCCATGGAAATCGGAATCGACAACATAATTAGACTAGGTTACATGTTTGCAACAACCACATTCAACCTATATCTAACAATAATCTCGGCAGAGGAGTTTCGTGGTTGCGAAAATAAGATACTTTCACTCATGCAATCTGAAGCGTTTCATGGCCGAAACACTGATGTCCAAGCCCAATATTCGTAGGCTACTGCTAGCGGGCAATTGCTATTTTGTTTTTGCATTCAGCAGCTGATTACGGTATTTGCCCGAGCGACACCTCACCTTTGTTGATTCCTTTCCTCTATTCTTATTGTGTGCAACGTCATTCCCCATTTTGTGCCTATACCGCCTTTGTTGTTTTAACCTGAACGTAAACCGCTCTTTGACCTTGTCATCGCAAGTGTTTTTTAAATCAACACGTGGGTTTCGCTATCTTGTGGCTACCTTGCCTCAGGTCCGTGTGAACTTTGGGATCCCGTTAGGAATTGGCAGTTCGTAAACCGGTGTATAGAAGCCGGCTTAGTCCCACGATTTGAAGTTCGTACAATTCTATTAGTTTATTGTTGTATTCACAGTACCGAATTTGTTGATAAACCTCTATTTGAAGGATTTGGCGTTTGGGGTCTTGCGCGTTACTTAACGTGGCCCAACTGATTACTGGAAACAATTTACAGTACTCAATTCTAGTATCCTGTGGATCCCGGACGTTTACCCGAATTGGAATTTTGGAATCAATATGACCAGAATACGAAGTGGCAGGTTACTTCATAGTTTGTAGAACCCTGAACTTGATAACTTAGTGGACAATACTTCTGATATCTCTGTTGATTACAACACTCCTGTTCCCCAGCCTCCTTTGATACCTCGACACTCTTCCCTTAGGCCCAGCATGGCTGGTAATGTAGCGTCCAGCAGGTAGACATCTTGTCAAAATGAGGATAGAAAATGAGATACTGGAGGAATAGGTCGCTATAGAGATGAAGGAGTTAGAAATTAGAAAGCGGAGGTTAGCGCCTCGAAAGAAGATGCCGTTGGATTACGAGTCCTCTGCTGACGAAAGGTCGACTGCAGACGACTGTGAAAATGGGTTTTCGTCCAGCCGACACAACGTCCACAAGTTTATTGCAAAGGTCAACCGCAATGCCCACGACCTTCCACAAGTGTGCGTAGAAAAGAGGTCGCAGCCGGAATTCGAAACGCGGCGAATGAAACGGTCGGCCCGCATGATGACCACTACGGCACGGCACTTGCCACTGAGTTGCCGAAAATAGACATGAGTAATGCGTTACGAATATACATGTATCGCGATACCTCTAATATCGTAGCAACTGAAACATGAGGCGGCCTGGTGCAGCACATTCAGTTGCTTGGAAACATCACAAACGAGAGATTCAGCTGGGTTCCAAGTGAGTCTCTCGCAAAACCAAATTTGTTTGCAAATGAGTGTATTTCGATAATTCCGTGCAATTTGGTTTCAAGTAGAACATAGGGTTGACGGAAACTCGGGGACTGCGCCTACCTGATGAGCCCCAAGAAGGGCGAAACCGGTCGTGGGTTGTCGAAGGATTTTCAGCAACCTTATGAGTAGTGCATTACGAATAGACATGAATACGTTTGACGATAATCCAATGGGAGTTTTTTGGGAGTTTATAAAAGTTTCTCAATGGAGCGTAGCTGGTCGACTACTTGACAATAGTAGCATATTGATCTGCCTTCACTATCGCTGTGGTGAGGCGAAAGAAGCCAAAGCAGAATCGAAGGTGTGGAACTGGCGAGCGTGTGGAAAGCCGTCTTAGATAAGTCGAGTTGACAATTGACTGTGTGGTTGTCAATGCATGTAGAATTATTAGCAAAAGCAGAAGAGGGCGGAAATCCCAACCTGACCAAAGTTCACAGAATCCCTCTTCCTAACACGACTATCGTAGCACTAGCTCATCTACACAGACGGACGAAAAGTGTAAACGACGTTCAAGAGGAATATTCACATGAACCGAACTGGAAGAACTAGACCCTAAGCTGGACCCAAATCCATGTTGGTTTCCCTATCGGATTAACACTTGATGATCCACCCTAACACACAAAATCCCTTGGCCGACACCTAACACAGATTTAGCTTGACTTAGTTGATTGGTTCTCCTTCCACCTTAGATCTTGACCAACCTCGTAACCTAGACGCTTGGCCTGCAGAAGCGTTTGTGTCAAAAGCGAAACGTTGCCCAGCAATAACCCTACCGATTGTTACCAAACTTTTCCGAAAACTCAGCCAAAGCACTGTTTTTAACAAACATTTCATTGAATTTGCTTATTAAACCTAACTGCGTAAGGCCACAGCCGGAAGACAGGCACTTCAGAAGTGTGCTACGACTAAGTGTTCCCGATGGTATCGAAGGCAACGTGCATCTGACCAGGAGTCTGACTTGCACAAGGTTTATTCGGATGCGTCGAAAATCAATTTGAACCGGAGACATGGCAGTGCCTGCGAAGGATCTGCAATTGCCGAGTTTCCATCTGGAGCCTCTGCCCAGTCAGCTCTCCTGAAGTGTGCGATTCTTTGGGAGTCAGTTCTCTGTAGAAATTCGCATGAAAAATACATCAGTGCCGGAAAAGCAACCTCAAGTGAACCAAACAATGCTAAAACCATCCGAAGATTCTGAGGCTCCCTCTCAAGTTGGAATGGTTCTGAAATGGAGGTCGAAGGTGAAAGCGACGAGTCAAATGATGACGTCCAAGTACCATGGAAATAGATAGAAGGAAGAATCTGCCAGTGAAGACGACGATGAGAAAGATGAGAGCGTTGGGTCAGAAGAGGAGGTAAAGGATGCCAGTGATGAGGAGATGCTGGTGGGAGAGCTGCAAGAAAAGGGTAAATCAACTTCATCCAAAAAACCAGCTTGGAAGCCAGGACAGAATATGTCGTGGCTGAAAGGGGGAACGGAGCTTTCCTCCTCAAGGGGGTGGAGGCTCTAGTGGCAGAGGTCGCGGTTGCCCCAATCAAGGATGCCACGATAGTGGCTACAGCCATCATTAGGGGAGTCAATGGTAGTCGCCCGAACGTCCTACACGTCTGGCTGCACGGCCCAGCACTTCTAGAGCAAATGTGGCCGAGGTTGAATGTTAAATTCTGGCCGGTGATATACTGGGCCTCGAAATCAAGGATTCCAACGTTCCGGACACTACTGCTTGGGAAGAATTCGCATCTGACAAACTGCACTCCTACTATTCTACCTGGACTAGGCTGAAACGAGCCATAGCATGGATGACGCGATTTAAATTGAACCTCCGCGTAAAATCAAACAAAGAAGAGAAGGTTGTGCCCCCCCACGTAGCGCTCCACGGCGTGAGTTGAGAACAGCAGAATATTCAGTATTGCAATACGTACAACGGAACGCTTTTCAGCAGGTATGTCATTTCTTCACCGGAGGACTACGTCCATATGAGACTCAGAATTTGTTGTGACTTGCTGAACCGTCGTGCAACTCTGTATCGGTCCTTGGCTTCCTGCTCCGCCCACTATGGTATATCAAAAGGCACGATAGCTTCAAACAGCTCTTTATGGAGACAAAGGAAGACTATTACAACTGTATTTATAAGGTAATCACAGAATGTTCCCCAAGGTCGTGCTGGAATTTCTGTGAGGGGGCGATAAGCGTCGAGCTAAAGATGCTCGATCCAGACTGGCTGGCCTTCTGACCGATCGGGGCATGCCTTCGTTTGATCCGTAGCCTGCAAGTGACACATCCGTCCAAATGATGTGATGTTCGGTTATTAGGGACGGCTGGCCTCCGGACAGAATTTGAAGGCGGCTAACTCGTTACGTAAACTCTCTCCAATACATCTCAAATGATTGATACGTGTCGGAGAAAGGCTGCAAAATAGTGGTTTGTCCCAATCCCGCAGACATCCCCTCATTCTTCCCAGCCGACATCCCGTTACACATTGCCTGATTAAAAACTACCATGAGTCAGAAGGACACATGAGCACGTCGCATGTTCTAGCTGTTGTGCGTCAGAAATTTTGGCTTGTCAAAGGGGCAGCAACAGTTAATGGACTTGTGCGTAGGTGTCTGTCATGTAAGGCGAGGTCGGTTATGCGGGCGGAACAGCTGATGGAGTTCTTACCAGCCTGCAGAGTTGAACCTGGTTATGCTTTTGCCGCCACCGGTCGCTTTTTTTTACGCGACGGATGATAGTCGAGGAAGCGATACGGATGTACCTTCTCCTGTTTGAAGATTCGTGTACTTCACGTCGAGGTAGCTCACTCCTTATCGATTGACTTCTTCCTTATGGCACTTTCCCGTTTTGTTAACCGCCGCGGTTAACCAAAGGAAATGTGCAGTGACCAAGGAAGTAACTTCGTTGGAGCTGAACTGGAACTTCGGCAATCTCCGAAATTGTTAGATTGCGATCCCGTTAACAAGAAGATGCGGAGGATCGAGTGGCACTTTAATCCACGCTATAGCAGTCAGGAGTATGAGAGCGTCAGATACGATCTATGCGCCGAGTGCGGTCTCCCGCAAGCAAGTGTTGACTGACGAATCTTTGTCTACTTTCCTCACTGGCGTGGAGTGTCTTTTGATTAACCGTCCACTGGCAGCTGTCTACAGTGATCCAGACTCATGGACTAGCCTAGTAGACCATTTGTAACATTCAAAGAGAGCAAGGAGCTTGCGGCAGCCTATGGCACCGAAGGGAGTGAGGCATTTTGTACCCCCCACAAGTAACGAATTCGCAGGACCGAGAATGTGCAGTATGTGAGAGCAGTTCAAATGTAAACAACGATGACGCAACTACATATCCACGGTAAGTTAGTGTATGTTTTTCTGACAAATGACAATAGGATCAAAGAGGTCACGTAATGTTCTGTTTTTCACCTTCGGCATTTGCGCGCGAAAATTCAGGATATATGTTGGAATAAACTACGAGCAGCGTTTTTTCATACTGGGAGGCGAAGATCGTATCCATGACAGAGATTTCCATTTTCGGTATTCGGAAAAAAGGGAATCTCAAATGTAAGACGGCTATAGACTACTTTAAGACTGCTTTAAGAAACCCGCAAAAAGGAAAGAATCAGTAATTCCTGAGGGTCTTGTTGATGAGAAAAACAGATTTGTGTAGACGCCGAGGGCCTCAATCATCAAAATCGATAAGCGTTTTTTAGTGTTGAAGACATCAGGAAGGGAGCTAAGTGCTGAAACCGGTAGCCTGGGTACCTGCACTGTCACGTGGGCGAATCGCTCGCTTGTCGCATGTTCGTTCTAGGATCCTTAACCGAGAGGTTAACGAAAAGCAACGCAGCTGAGTTTGTTTGTTACGGCTGGTTATGACCGGAAAGTTCCGAGTTCAGTCACAAACGCTGCAGCTTCCGCCCTCCGTGCGTGAACCTAGTGATCTAGAAACTCTCTTCATTAGATTGTTAGGTCTTCGCGTTTACGCACTTCAGTATGGTTAGTCCTGTGGATGGATTCATGAAGTGTGAGGAAATGGCGTCCGAATTGTACCTGCTGATAATGAAATTTAACTCGAATCTTCTCAAGGTTCAACATATGAATCCGAGAACGAAGGCGCAACTCCACGATAAAAAGAATGCCCGGGAACGATTGAGAATACATGTCATACACGAATATCCCAGTATTATTTGCGAATATGCCACTGTCCTCCGGAAGGGCTTGTGGATGTTCACAAGTTGGAGGATCCCAAGATGCCCCTTCCAGACTTAATGGTGGAGGTCCACCTTTTGGTGAACAATAAGTGTCTGTCTTCTGAGGGTGAATTCGACGATAAATTAGTTAATCCAGTCGGCCTTTGGTTCCAGTGTGACCTGACAAGAGTCGTCGCCGAGGCAGATATCGCGTTGGTGAGGCTGTGACCGCGAAAGAAATGGATACAGCCCTAATTTTGAGGTCCATACGATGTTTGCTGAAATGAACGTGAGAATGCGAAAAATGGAAAAATGCTATCCTCAAGAGCCTGTGGAGGAAAACACACATCAAGAAAGGCAGAACAGGTAGCAGTTATCACTGTTCAGTTGCTTGCTGATCATGAATGCAATGCGGAAAGACCACACCCGAGGAGTGAATCAAAGATAGGCGACGATGTAGAAACCGAGATTCCCTAAATTAATCGATGTTGGATTTCAGAGTTTCGATTCACTCAAAGAAACCTGGAGACCAAATACTCACGCCCCCGAAAGTATGCCAAGGTCCCCTATCATCGAATTTTTGGTCTGTACCGGATCAATGAAGAGATACAGAATTCTGTTTTTGTCCATGTAAGATCGATGGAGGACGAAAAGTATAGTGCAGGAGTTGAAAACCCGGACGGTAACAAAAACTGACGTGCATATTGTGAGGTTTAAAATTATTCCAGAGACCCATAAAGAGAAAGCACCCCATACTCTTCGTTCTTGTCAAGAAAACTCTTCAATTTATCCACGGTACACATCCGAAGAAATAGGCCTGATGAATAGCACTCAGAATAGGATAGCCATAATCGAGATTAATAATTCCCATGGATGAGGGAGTGCGATAGTGTTCCGCACTATCCTTGATGGTGGAATATGAACACACTGTGCAGGTCGAAGCATAATCGATGTTCTTGGAGTTACCTAAAGAGCCGAAAGCACAAGAGATGCGGCTCACACTATAAGGTCAATCAGTAAAGCACATTCCTCATGGTCCATGCAGGAAGCATTCCCAAGAACCTCCAGGTTGCGTTAGTCACCTGCGGGATCAGTCGGAAAAGAATACGTTGATTATATTGCACCTCAGAATCGGTTCACCAAACACAAAGCGTCGGTTTCGTGAATTGCTGTAAAGGCAGTCAGCCAAGGATCAGAAACACGCAGCGAAGAAACTTTCTTCATACATTCATCAACATCAAGATAGACAGCAATACCCCAGTGGTGGAAGCTGATGCATAACCATTATACAACCATGGAGGAAGGAGACCCTAGACCCTACACCTTCCAAAATCACTGAGATAAACACATTTGAGCATCACCATCAGCGGGATTGACCCAACTTCATTTGTAAACCTCAACCAACTCAAGGCAAACACACAAAGACAGACAAGTGTTAGATGAGTAATTCGGATAAGAAATGGCGGTAAGCTCACTACTCATCCGCTGAGTGCCACGTCCCGTAGAGTTCCCAACAATCTACAAAGAGAATCACGTGGACCCTAACACAGCTTTCATTTCGCGTTGCCACCTAATGGCCTGTTCTCCGCGAACTCTACGCCAACAACGGTTTGCAGTGTTCAAAAAATTATAAACGAGGCATTCAGCTGCATTCAGTTGAGTCTCACGTGAAAATCGAGAATAATTTGGCGTAGTTCGCGTACCACCAAACAAACACTCTAGGTTGGAATTCCGACTTAATAATTCGTGGAACGTTTCGTGTGCGTGTCAGTTGTATTTGATTACCCCCGTCCACAGTCACGAGTGGTGTACTTGAAGAGTAAATGCTTGGCCACACCCTGTTTTTTGTAAATGGCCGTTCAAAGACCATGAAATTCGATGGTCTACTGTATGCGGACGATTTGATGACACAGTGGAGGGGCCCTGAGCAGTTCTAGGTGTGTTGTACACTTGATCTTTTTGATTGTACCGGCCAATCAACCACGACGGGCGCTGTGTGCTACTCATAAGGAATCGGCAACTTCATGGGTTGTATCGTAGCAGAAGATACTTGTTCTGCTATGCTCGCCGTGGGAAGGAGACCCTGGCGTATTAATGTCCCTCTCGCCCCACATATAAAAACGACTGACGCTACAAAGTAGAGATTTGAAGCACCTAGCAGAATGTCTCCGGCGCACAGATCTTTCACTATGTCTTCTGAGTTCATTCGGCTGCTGTTCACTATTCACATCTCTCCTGGAATACGAACTACCTGCTTCTTATTCGCAATCCGAGGAATGGAAAAATTTACTGCGTAAAGTTCCGAGGAAAGCCATGAAACCAGTGCGGTAACGGAATCGGCTCTCATATGCAGATGTTCCGCGGCACCTAAATCTCTTTTGCCTGGACCACCGTGGTCGTCGGGTGGGACCTTATATGTAAGCGCTGGATTTCAAGAGACCTGTGCGAAGAAATATAGCAGTTTTTACGAACAAGTCTAAAAAGGTAAAGAGGTAAGCTATGGACAGGAGGAATGCGATTCGGACCGATGCCGTACTGTCGACCATTCGCCGGGGCAACTTCCCTCCAGATTTCAATTACGATGGACTAACGAGGGCGGCAACCAATTTAACGTCGAGTACTTTGGTACAAACTCTATCAGGCTGGAGATGACCATGTCCAAACCAGTAAAAAAGCTTACAAGAAACAGACTCTATTTTTAGGCAGTTAGCTCACTGAAATAGTGACTAATTACTAACCAGTAACGGGTCAGCTTCTGAAGAGTTCTGTTGAGAATCCGCATATGGTTGGACACTCGCATGACACTAGAAGTAGCGAATCCGCTTGGAAGTGTACTTGAGTTGTTAACGACCTTGGTTGTATGACATTTAAAAAGCTCCCCGACTGAAGAATTACCGACAAGCCATTATGACCGCATACGAAAATTCTTCCCTGACGAAGAGACTGGACCTTACTGCGGTGTGACGGTTTGCACACCTCAGCGACCCATTGAGCTATACTCACAGCGATACTCCGCGATACTCACAGAGTCTCTCATACCAGGTTGGTCAATGCTTAGAGGCCTGACGAACACACTCTCCTGGTCCTCCAGGTTGGGGGTTGGAACACGTGGCGAAGTGTTCCGTAGAAATGATAATACATTTGCATTTCCCGCCAAACACCGATACCTCCCGGTTAGGCTCTTGAGCAAAAAGGCTTTGGTTAAGGACCCTAATCGTCCTCCTGTCTAGGTGTGGGCTCAGCTCACGTACAACCATGACATTTGCAACAATACTCTCATGTCACATGGGCCGTCGCGTGGTGCCATCGGCCGGGTCGCCTTACTCGCTGCACACAGCAAGGCAAACAGGCTACTGCTGACGTCTCCCTTCTTTCTCTTTCACATACTTCTTCCCCCCCCCACCACATTAATAACTCTACCCTTGTAGGTCCAGCACTTAGGACTGATGACTCCACTCGTCTTGCATCGGTCTTGCGTGCAGCACCTGCTCGTCACATGGCGCCAAAATCCTCAGGTATCTCCAAATCAATCTTCAAGCCTAGACGCCCAGTGTATCTGGCCGCCTTCAATGCCCGCACTCTGAAGCAAGCAGGAAAAACAAGCTGCACTTGCTCTCACACTGGACTCGCTTGGCATTGATGTGTGCTGTGTCGCAGAAACAAGAATTCAAGATGCAAACACAGTGATTGAGCTAACCGCCCCATCAGTCTCCACTCGCTTCCGGCTGCGCACCCCTGCTAATCCAGAAGCTGCTGCGACCGCATGTGCAGGGGTTGGTATCGTCCTGAGTCACCAGGCGGAAGTATCCTTGCTTGACTGGACACCTGTTGATAGTCGCCTCTGTGCGGTTCGTCTAGCAACGTCTATGAAGGAGTCCCACAAGCGGGAAGTTCATAGGTGTCCGTTTATCGTGTCTGCTTACGCCCCAACTGACTGTAGCTCCGACGCCGTCAAAGACAGATTTTACGATGCCCTGAATGCCTTACTGCGGCGAGCTAAAAGCCCAGATATCGTGGTGGTTGCCGGAGATCTGAATGCACAAGTGAGCAGGTTTAGCGTATCTGAGAGTCAATTAGGAGGTCGACATAGATTGGACTCGGTACGTACGGCCAATCGGGAACGATTGCTTCAGCCGTGTGCTGATCGCAGGCTGTTTCTATGCAGCACTAACTTCAGAAATAGCCGAAGTCGTCTGGCCACATCGTGTTCTTCAACGGCGTCCCGGCCGCGAATCGATCACATTGCCATCAGTTACCGATGGTGCCGATCAATAACTGACTGCCGGTCGTTTTGGAATACATTTGTGGATTCCGCTCACGCACTCATCCGAAGTCGATTCTCCGTACGTTTTCCAGGGCCGCGTAAGGCTTGGCAACAGAGAGACTAGCAGATCGGGATGTTAGACGAACTTACAAGAATCGTCTTCTAGAGTCTCTTCCAAATGCTCCACCAGCTGGCACTCATCTGGAGCCCACAGGTGACGTAGAACCCTGGACGGTGAACGTGGAACCGCCTACGGCCTCGGAGGTTTATGACTGCATATGTTCTCTCAAGTGCCACCGAGCTTCTGGTCCGGATGACCTTCCACCCGCATTGTTCAAAGTGAAGGACTTCAAAGGTGAAGTCCTCAGTCAGCGCTCGTCTGATCAGTTTGGTTGCATTTGGGAAAAGGGGACTGCCCCAGGCAACTGGGGAGAGTCAGTGGGAGTGCCCATTTTCAAAAAACGGGCTAGTGGTGAGTGTGGCAACCAAAGGGGAATCAGCTTGACCCCGGTCGTAACGAGATTGTTGACGTCACTCGTGCTTCGTCGCCTTACGGTGGCTCGAGAAACACTGACTCGCGAGCAGTAAGCGGGATTCCAGCCTGGTAGGGGTTGCGTGGACCAAATATTCACACTCCGTCAGGAGCTAGAACAACGCCATACGTATAAGCGACCCACGATTCTAGTACTCCTGGATTTCCAAGGCGCACTCGACTCGGTTGACCGGTCTGTTCTCCTTGACACGCTTGACGATCAAGGAATGCCCGGAAAGTTCGTTAACATAATTCGTTCTTTGTATTCTCAGACTTCCGGACGTGTGAGAGTGTACGGCGAGCTCTCCAAAAGCTTCCGTACACAAAGCGGTGTCCGTCAGGGGTGCCCACTCTCTCCATTCCTATTTAGTTTCGTGATCGATCGTATAATGAGACGAACGCTGGAAGGTCTCCAAAACCCCGGTGTCCAAATAGCCGCTGACAAAAACCTTGTCGATCTGGAACATGGAGATGGTATCATTCTTTTCTTCAAAGAGATGGAGGCGCAGGTGTTTTTCCATGAACTGACCAAAGTCATCCAGTGCTTCGGCATGCACTTTGCACCCACAAATTGTAAGGTCATCCTCGTGGACAGGCAGTCACGGAACACGCCACTTACAATCCAAGGAGAGGCACTGGAAGTTGTGGAGCATTTTACGTATCTTGGAAGTTGTATTAGCTCTGATTGTAGTGTGACAGATGAGATCAATGCACAAATCTGAAAGGCTCGGAGCACGTTTGCTAATTTGAGACACATATGGCGTCAAAGCGGTGTATCCCTGAATCTCAAGGGACGTGTGTATCAAGCTACAGTGCGGGCTGTTCTCTCGTATGGCTGTGAGACTTGGCCTGTTCGAGCAGCGGAACTGAGACGTCTTCAGATGTTCGACAATCGTTGTCTCAGAACCACAGCTCGTGTGGGTTGGTGTCGGCGAATCCGTAACGAGGCAATTAGAAGGTGAGTTTTCGGTTGTGCAACGGGTACTTCCATTGAAGAATGTGTCCAACAACAGAAGCTGCGTTGGTTGGGACATGTGTTGCGTATGCCTAACCATCGTTTGCCGAAGAGAGCTGTTTTTCGTGGCGGAAGCCGATAGGTGGCCAACCCTTGACCTGGCAGAGGGGTATGAAAGAGACTACGAAACTTTTGGGTGCGGTCGGCGCTACTCGTCTTCGGGGATGGGGACCTCGTGATCCTCACTGCGCCTGGTTGGAGACGCTGCAAGATATGGCTGCAAACCGATGTCAGTGGCGATGTTGTTGTCAGTTTCTATCCAGATTGCCTGAATGAGTGTCTGGAGGTGTAGGCACCTCGAAGTGATTGTAATAAGCTAGCACTCATTCCCTTCCCCGTCAACCTTTATTCTCTTCTTCACAATAAGGCTTTCAAATAAATCATGGTTGTACGGCAGCGAAGCATCGGTGTTGAACACTGATGTCATGCTCTCGATGATGACGAACATCCTTCCCTCTACACTTCACAGCCTGCAGATCGCTATCCATTCACTCACGAGCTTGAAAACTTGGAAAACGGAACGGCAGACTGGTGGTTAATCTCACGACGGCGGATACAAATAACCACATAGGGAAACACGACAGAAAAGTTAATGAGCAAAAAGCCTCGTGTAGAATGACACTAGGATAGGGAAGTGTAGAACAAGCCAAAGCAACAATAGCGCATGAAGTGAGATCTATGCAAATCGACTGCCAAGCACGGCGAACGGACTAACAACTATCCCAACAACCAATCATCAAGCTGTACACGTAACCACGACCAAAACACATGAGGGAATGCAGCTCCTGGAAAGGAAAGTAATGAGTAACGGAGGAATGAAGGTATTTAGGACTGGGAAAACAACACAACAACAGAACAGACCTGTCAAGCAAGTGACACTGCGAGAGTGGAGCGTCACGGAAGATAAGAGACTACGGTCAAAGGGACGATACATTTTTACCTTCCAGAGGGTAAAACCATCTTGATGGAGTAGATGGCCCTAGGGGTATTGAATCGAGTACTATTATTTCTCGCGCTTGCCCCTCTTGGACAAAGAACCTGAATGAAGGGTCGGTGTGGCGGTTAGTCAGTGTGGGAAAAATCCAGGGTTTAAGACCAACCCAATGCGGTGAGGCTGACGTGATTGCGTTGAACGAGGCATAAACTGAAGAACTTGAAACCCGTGGCTACAAACACCGAAATTTACATTGTGGAAAAGACATTCAGAAGTACAACGCAATGCAGGGACAGGGTCAGACATATGAGGTGGATGCAGAATCAAGGTCAAGCATCGACAAACCACCCAGCTGAGACAAGTGACAAAAAAGTGGCCCCAGCTTAAACAGAAGCTGCAGCTGGTTAGAACATAGGCAGAATCGAACCAGAGTAGTGTATGCATGGTGCGGGGACAGCAACTCCCGACGATAAGTAAAACCCTTGGATAATTTGACGAATAGTACAAAACTTTAATGTAGAACAAGTTCTTGAGATCAGCTGTTTTGGTGTATTCTATCAGGCAACGGTTAGTTGGTCTACAGTAAAGTTATTTAGAGGAATAGAAGGATCGGCGAACTAAGAGGACAGAACCAAATCCTACAGCAGTGGAACCATACCCAAAGGAAATCGATAGTTTAAATGCCAGTGATTGGCTGCTGTCAGTAGACAGTTTTTCGATGCACGTTTGATTCTTGCAGTTGGCTGAACACGACACCGACAACAAAACACAAGGTCTCGAAGGGATACAGCTTGTAAAGTATTTAAAGGCTAAGTATTGGCTAAAGTATCCGACTGAGAGATACTGATTCAACCGCGACAACGTCGAGCTACGATCTTACAGGCGACTGCGATGAGGTAGATGGAAAAGTCTAACAGTTAGTTTCATGGTATTTCAACTGCAGTGGACGACATGCCGGGGTAACCGTCAATGGTCGAACAGTTGAAGATTTCGAACATCAGGATGATAAATGATAAATGCAGAACCAACGCTTCCATGAATCTATTAATGCCATCACCCGCAAGACGCATCCTATTTTCTTTAGAATTTTTCTGAAAAGAAGTGTAACTTCACACCAAGTGAACCCGTAACACAATTTCCCCTAGAAAGAGAGCTAATTAATCTTCGCATTTTTCAAACATATCGAGACACAGAGAAAATCGCTTAAAGGGTACTAGTTATGAAGACCTAGATTGAGTGGATACGAGTTATTGATTATACAAGATGTCACTAACTGAGTGACAGTCATAATCGATAGACAGTTGGACACAGGTTATGGGATGACGCAGCGTGGTAGATGGTATCCTAATCATCATCAGCCGTAGGAACTGCGTACTTGTCGTACAGTTGTTCTAGCTGCTAGTTTCGTTCACCGATGGTTTGAGAATTTGGGGTATATAACTGCGCATTGGAAGCTGATATAATTTATGTGTAAGCACAGGGTTATCAGTGGATTTTTAACTGGGGAGATTGGGAAGGAAGGCGATAGCCTGGATGCACGAGCGCCATTGAGAGCGCGACTGGGCCATGTATGATAATGTCTCTAACCATTGATGTGTCTCGCCTCGAGGTCCCCATCCGGGGAGACGGCCAGCGACTATCAAGTGTTCTTTTTTGCTTCCCGTTCCAATAGCCTATTGATTATCAATCCTCGGGTTATTTTATCTTTTGCTTTGCATCACTGTATTCATGCTTACGCAAACTGGAAGTAACACAAAACAAGTATGCAGACGTCATTAGGAGAATAAACAACTATTCAAGGAACAGTTGTTTTGCTAGCACCGTATCTCACGTGTTGCGAGCCAGGATAGCAGAGCCAAAATGGTTAGTTTTCAACTCACTAACTTACCGGAGATATGTAATGGCTGGGAATTGAACCTGATCCGGCGGTAGCTGGCGATATTGCCACTGGGGCTGTTGCCCCATCAGTGAGTACTGATTGCTGTGTTTGTGGTGCCATCATCGTCTGTTGTTGTTGCAACTGGTTCAGAAACTGGCTGGGCTGGGCAACCGAAGAACTGTAGGCAGGACTGTTGGGCTGAAAAGGATAACAGTGGGTAAGCAGATAGAGAGTATGACACAGAGTGGAGTATAGACGCTCACCAGCAAAAACAGTAACTTGATGTGCACATTTAATAAAAAAATCTACCATACTGTATGACCGACGAAATCGTGCAAAAAAACGAGCGTGGTTTAGAACAATATTCACCGGCTTTCCCCATTCTAACCTCTGAACGAGGTTTCGTCGTCAGTTTCGTCTTTAACGTCTGTGTCTCACTCTTTGTTGTCAAAATAAGAGCCATTCTAAGCATATCCAATGGTATCGTTTATTCACCAGTTTTGAGCCCATGAACGATGCGCCATCGCACCCAGGCACCGATCATCCGCTACTACCACCACATGCACGAGGTGTTCCGCAAGTAATGGTTGTCAACAGGACCATAACGGCTAGAAGTCGTCGATTCCGAAAAGCTTCATACACAAAAAGGATTTTATAACAAATCGACACATAGTGAACAAAGCTGATCAACAGAAGATTTACATTGCGCATTCACCACAGTTGTAAGAAAATTTGAAAGCCACCCTAATTTGCGACTTAGCAAACACTTGTTTCATTTCTAACAGTATATGCTGAAACTTCACAAATGGGGGATCTTAATCGTAAGAAAAAAAATCCCGTCAGCAGGTTGAAACTGAGGTCCTCAAGATATTAGGACGATCCTCCAGAATGAATGCGATGTGTTAGCTTCGTCCGGTTAGATCGGCTGGCTCCTCAACACTTTCCACGTGGTTTACAATTGCTCAGCAATGGTCGTCTCCGCGTTCAGGCAAGACACCAAAAGAAATTTTCAGTGAGTTGACGAGAACGTCCCGAGGAACAAACCTTGGTTTGGTGAGGGGTCATCATGTGAGTTGAGTTGTGCGGCTAGTACACGTAGTTCACGTACAGTTTTGATAAGGGCTCATGCGGCTACTGCACCTGAATTAATCATGACTTCTCAGTGTGATTTACCTATTCCAGGGGCTGACACAAGGGTGGAATTCGGCTTCCGAATAGGCGGCATTATCTTAATGTACCGGATCAATGCATTGATTCGCCACTAGGAAAGCGTATCGACCGTCCATTTGCGATCCACAGCTCCGAATGCACCCCTAGAAAAAATAACCGGCTTTAGGTGACAATCCTCACGACAGAATCATAACCTAAGGCCGTTAAATTCCCCATTCAGTGAATGGAACGAACGTGACGCCAGATTACATCCAAAAGTAACTTACGTCATCCAGGTACCTTTAACCTTCTGTCGAAATACGAATGATTTTCATCAGTGCATTATGCTTCGCTGAAAAAATCAACATGAACTAGTGGCGATTACTGCAGAATATCAGCAAGAAACCATCCCCAACAGTGAATGAAAATAGGTCATATCATGACTGCATATTGGACGATTGATTGATCTCCATATTCGTCTGCCAGGTTGTGCTCCGTCACACCATGGATAGCCCACTTTGGCAGCCTGTTAGTTCGCTGAAGACACGAACATCGTCGAAGTGGTTCGCTAATGCCCGAAACGCCACAAGTAAAGCCAACACTATGCACCAAAGGTCAAGTGATATTGCAGTCCGCTACGATAGATTACATCCCTTTTCCTGTGACAGTTACCCTTACCACATCTATGGATTCACCTTCTTATTGTCTACCAACCCACTTCCGCGGCCCAAGTTAGCTGGTCTTGAACTGACTCAGTACGACGTGACAGTGATAAGCACCAAAACGGATCAGAAGCTAAACACATGGCCACGGCAAGACCCACTGGTCCCCTCCATTTGAAGAAAAATCGTTCAACCGTAGCACCCTTTCGGCGCCTAAATGCCATGCCACCAGAAGGAAGCACGAGGGCTAGGATAATGTCAGGTTGCCCAAGCCTAGACAGGGGAAGTCGAGAGGCAGAGGTCGAGTTCGAACCATGGACCTTCCGGTCAGTAAATTCTCACTCTAACCAGGGCCATCTCGCCTCCTCCATTTGGGCGATTTATTACCACTTCCTCGGCACCCTAGCATTGAGTTACACGAGTGCCTACTGTGCCCGATACGAAGGTCCTCGACAATGCGAAGACAGCAACCTGTGCAACGCAGTACAGCTAGGAAGTCATTTGGCGATGGGATTCATTTATTCACAGGTTGAGGGATTCAGGCCCTGTATATGGTAGGACACAATATACAGCTAAATACGGTATGGCAGGTCAAACTGAAAATTTATCGTTAATCGACAATAAGGTAAGGATAAAGATACGCGTTTGGAGCAGTAAATTGTGTTGCCAAAACATGAATCCAATGACATCATCACCAAGGTTATGGTTTCGTTAACTGTATGGGAATAGGACATGTGAATAATCTGGCCGTTTGCAACCGGCATAGACTTCGACGAAAAAAGTCCCCGGACGCTGATTCGCAATCCATTGTCCTTGCCTGCGCGACCACAAGCACATTCAGTTGCTTTGAAACTTAACTTTTCGGCCACGAGGGTCTGGTCAGTAGCGTGGTTAACTAGCACTTAGACGGGATATAGCACCCTTCATCCTTCAACTTTCACCTGCTAAGGCGCGATAACCCAGGTGAGTCCAGCATACTCTGGTAGAGCGGCGGTAACACGCGCCCTTAGTACACCCGGACGTCCCGACGCGACCCGTGGTATGCACTGTTAATGAGCTTCAATACGGGCGAAACGTAAGTCCCGCTTTAGTGTGAATTAATCAGAATCCGGATAGGAGCAGTCTTCAAACGAGATTAGCATAAACACAAATATGTTTGGTTAGAATAACAGAAAGATACTGCGGGACGCAAGCATTGCGAGTAGCCTTATCAACAGCTAAGATATCGCTGTAGAATCGAGCAGTAACGGTTGAACAGTTCAAGAACACGTTCTAGGTTAAAGTCGGACAACCCTCAAATGGTAGCTAGTAATTAACTGGTCTGGTGACGTGACTTCTGAAGGCGTTTGATCGATAACGCTTCACTATTTGCTACGCGAACAGAGTTCGTATCACGTAGCTGAATGGTGTACAAGTTATTTGCTGCGGAGGCAGCATGTGGGTTGACAAACGGTAGCATACAGAATATCTAAAGGGTGTTGGGGATGGTCCGAGATTTCAGGGGCCAAAACAGGAGCTGTAGTTCGATCGCCGGTTAAGTACGCTGCGGTAAATATACTAGCTTCTGGATTGCATTATTGGTTAAGTGACACATCTGAATAGCGGTGTCTACCCTAAGTAAACTGCTCTCTATAGCATGTCATTGAACCGCCCCCTGAGCAGCCAGTACATCTAAAAATGAAACGTCCGTTTTTCCCCATCATAAACCACTCTTTAGCATACAGGATCATCAACAATACGTTATTTTAAGGTGTAGCCAAATTAATGCTAGTTGAGAAAAATCATTCAACCCTTAAAAAACTGACCTTACCAATGACCACAACTTGAATCTGGTTAAGGGCTGAGTGCTCAAACACAGCGGATATTTTGGGCATATAAGAGGGTAAGTTCATCGACAGTCCGTTGGGATCGATAAATGTAATTTGTTGGAGACACACAGACACATACACAATATGCAGTTTCCGCAAGGCAATTGTAAATTGCGATTCAATAGGATAGGGTGTTTTACTAAGCGCCGGCATCTCCTTCGTAATTTTGACCAGTTCGAACGTTTTCCACGCAATACGATGTGAAGAGTTTCCGCATGGGTAACACTATGCTAGGTTAAAGTGTTCAGTGCTAGAGTGGGACAAATTGGAACATCGACTTCATATATTTTCCGCAATTCCCTTAATTGTTCGGCCGAGCTGCCGTGTTTTTCGCTTCAATAAATGTGAACATGGTTGACAAACACGGTTACCATATTGTCCTTCCTACATTGAAATGTCCCAACTTTTTCACTATGGTGTCGCGATGAAATTCTCAGGAAGAATGGGTGTCAAGTCGAGGTCGTTCCAAAGAACGTTCGAATTCTGGCAAGAAAATCGAGGAGTTGCATACCCCCCCCCCCACCATGTCTAAGCGTCGTATCGAATACTTCAATTCCAGTAAGAGAGTGGGATTCACATAAGGTCATTGCAAGAATTTTGTCATTCAAAAAGAGTGGAAAAGTGTAGACTTATTACATCTAGAGATCAACTACTGTAGCCACCACACATATTCTACATAATAAACTGAAACCAGCTGCGGTTAAGACTGAACACCTAGTGAATTGTGTGATCACAGGTGGACACATTCAGACTCCGTAAGTGGTTGCTATCTAAATTTAGGGAAATCACTTTGCATGTTTACGGTAGACATATTAGCACCTCTCTTGGAGCGTAACCTCGAGGGAGAACCACTGCTTCAGAAGGACACTGTCGTATCATTAAAAGCTACTCTGGGACGGTAGTCGGGATAGCAGCCACGTTCTCATTAGCATACCACAATGGGGAAATACACAGTACACAGTACGATGGAGGAGCGACAAACACAAATGCCGAGGACTCTTGTGCAAACAGTCGAGAACAAACGGAAGTTACTATAAGATCAGATGTACATTTCAAAGTTGAAGTATCCACAACGGTTTCCCTGAGGACAGAATCCAGCCACAACCAGCTGGATTGATTCTACGTCACAAAGTTCTTAGCTAACATCAGACATGGACATCGGTGCATGCATAAGAAAGCCCCACAGTACCAAGTTAGACACAATATGACACCAAGACAGATGGGTTATGATCAATAGCAGTAAGATGAGAGACGGATAACCTATCAAACGGAAAACTGAGTGGATCATAATGGAGCATTAACATCCTATGAAACATGGCAAATAAATCGACTTGCAACAAAAAGTGTAACATTGACTCACCCCTGTTTGCGCAGCCGAACCTTCAGAAAAGGGCTTCAGTGGTGGCACTGAGATTCCCTGAAGTACCTGTTGTAGTAACAAAGCAGAACGCGCCACGCTATCTAAATCTACCGCTGCGACGGACTCAGAATCTGTTTTTGTGGATGTGGGAAGGCTGGGCAAATGTGAAGCCTGTGGTTGTGGAGTGGTCATTGGAGGAATCTGGTTACCTGAAAAAGGATGTCCAGTGATTGGGTTCACCGACAGTGGTGTTTGCATTATAGGGAGTTGTGTAACATTCTGGTCCGGATGGAGTCGCACTGGTATTAGACCACTCTCAGGGTTCGGATTCTGGACGGCGGTAGACACTGACCCCTGTGCAGTAGTTTGATAGATGTTGGCTTCGTTCGAAGGATACGGCTGTAGGCCTACGTGCTCTGCAACGGGAGGAGTTTGTCCCGTTTCAGGAGGTAACTGTGCAGCTTGAGCTTGAATGGTGCTTTGAGAAACTGCAGGTGGTGCTCCGGAAGCTGACGGTGGTGTTGAAATACTAAACTTTCCAATCGTAGCCACATTCGAATGCATAGAACTTGGTTCGACTGTCTCTGGAACAGAAGTCTGCACATTGCTAGTTGGAATCGGGATTGTATTCGGGTACACAGGTGGATGCACATTTGGTGTGAGAGTCCCACCAGAAACAGCAGCATCCGACTGTAAACTGGTAGGCATATTAGGTGTACTAGCCGGTACCGCTGCAACTTTCGGGCCAACGTTTGCTGGATTGCTCGTTAACGGGTGCCCAGCTGTGGCGTTCCTGTAGGCCTGAATCTCCCGATCCAACAACCTCTTCGCTCGGCTCCATTTGCCCTTATACTTCCCAATGATAGTGAAGCTACTTGTTTCTCCTATGTAAATGGAAAAAAAACACGATGAATGTAAAGGTACACAAATGATAGATAAACGACAAAGGTCCACCGCGGGCAAAAGATAAGTGAGATCAGACTGTATCACATTTGACTTACTTCCATCCGTATCACTATCATCGTCCTCATCCAGGGCTGACTGGCCATCTTTCTTTCGAGAAACCCGGGGTTCATCCACCAGTGAGTCCAAGATTGCTTTCCAACGCTTTCCAAGGAGAACTTTGACAAGAAACTGCATTTGAAGACGAATGCTGTTGAACAATTTGTCCAAGTGGCTGGAAACAATTTTTTTATCCGGTTGCTTCGGGTTCTCAAAAACGCGCCATAATTTATCTTCGTAACCCAATCGCTGAAAAGTTCGTGAGGACATAGAAATTAGCACTGTTTTCATTGTTCTAGATCACACACACGACTGAATCAAGAGTCATACAATCGTGACGGGTGATGAATGAAAAGCAGTGGATTATTAGTCAAACTAGCGGGAGCCACTTGTTTCGTGCTCTGATTGGCCTGAAGTTTGAAAAGATGAGGTCAAGCATCTCACGTAGTCTCAGGTAGCAGAGAAAAGCATCTACCACGGTGCACGAAGCCATGAACCACAGCGGTAGTACTAAAAAAACCGTTCAGCTGTAGCACCCTTTCGGTGCCTAACTGCCATGCCACCCGAAGGAAGCACGAGGGCTGTGATACTGCCAGGTTGCCCAAGCCTAGACAGGGGAAGTCGAGAGGCAGAGGTCGGGTTCGAACCACGGACCTTCTGGTCAGTAAATTCGCGCTCTAATCACTGACCAACTTGCCCCTTTGGAGGCTGTTGTGTGAATATTAGAGGGGTTGTCCCAACAGCCATTTAGCGACACTAGGAACGCCACCTGTAAAAGTCCCTCTAGAAGCTGTGAGATGAGTAGATTTGAACATTCAGCGGGTCCGTTTATTCTCCAAAACGAGAGAAAGCAAAAGTAGAAGGACACTCAACGTATCCAGGTTTGGACCAATATAAATTCCCAATTTATTGTGATTTCAGTCAGCCCTGACCGAACAGTGGTCTAGTGGGATCAGCACTAGACTAAAAAATCGCAGAAAGCTAATTTCACAGGTTGAGTGGGTTCGACTGATGTTTGTGAGAAAACCCTCAAAGAAAAATACAGGGATTGCACAAATTTAGCCCTCACTCGAAAAAGTTCCAGGCTAAGTAATATGGATCTCTCAAATCAATCGCAAAGTGTTTGCAATTACATAAGTAGGACCTTTGGATTAATTAAAACCCACTAAACCTTACTTGCCAGCTGCACAAGTGTGTTGGATATTCACGTATCTACAAGACTGAATTTTCAAACAGAATAGTTCAATGGTAGTATAGCAGCATTGTGTCGAGAGGGTGCCGTAGCTTAATGACTTTGATTTGAGGGTAAGACGTGGAAATTATATCTGCTTCAGTTGAAAAACCGGATAAACCGCACACCCACAGAACAATAACCACCAAGTCTTCTGTTAGCAGCAGTGAACCTCAATGCCGTTTGGATTCTATGAGTGAGGTGAGCTCAACAATAACGTACTATAGTGCTACCTACCAAAAAAAAGCTAATCAAAATCAGTGCAGAAATTGTCCTTAAATTTTCGGTTACGATACTACTCCTCTGGTCTTAATGAATGGATTAAATGGCTGTCACATCCGCGGCTCAAACACCTCCCACAGCACCCACTCGCTTGTTTTTTATTAGCCCCATCAATGGCTGCTGTGGGGGTGGTAAGAGCTTTCAGATAAACACACCGCCGCTGGTGAACAGCATAAACAATCAAGTATCTGCTTGAACCACAGGTCAACTCTTGCGGGAAGTTTACTCGGTTTAAATGGCTGACGTGGCTAACTGAGAATGTGTTCACGCAAGCAAGGAGATACAAACAGTCACACTGTGTGGGTGTTTGAAAATTGACCTGTGAGGAACGAATGTTGTTCACAGATTTGACAGTAAGATCTGATTAATATTATAATCGCTCAACTATAAAACTCTTTCGGTGTTTAGCTGCCATGCCACCAGAAGGAGGCACGAGTGCTGAGATACTGCCAGGGTGCCTTAGCCCAGACAGGAGCGGTCAAGATGCAGAGGTTGGGTTCGGACCATGGACCCTCCATGGTTCGCGCCTTAACCACTGAGCCATCCCGAGCACAAGATCCGTTTAGCTGTATCCATAATACTGAAATGTAATAAAAAGATTTTCTGGGTGTAACATTTACAACAGTGACCAAAAAATGCACAGGGGTTGCTCGACTACTCGTGTTCGCATGAAGGTGGCTTTCGTTCGAACAAGATTTCAACCCATTTACGGTTACGTATATTCCGTGCCTCGTTACCGAAGATCTACTTGCACCTCACCGTGCCAATGTGAACTTCTGAACTACAGTCTCAAGTAATTGTTCCAAGTCAGGTCACTGCGCGCTTACACTAATCACTAGGATTTGCATGTACGGATTGTTACCGCTGTGCCATAACAATATGGGCGGAAGGTTTACGTCAGCACATCACATGGATGGATCCCATGTTAGATTAATTTTGTTTGTCTTTCGTCTGACACTATCAGACGACTTGCAGTTTCCGCGTAAGGGTCGGATCAGGTATCAAAATTTCAGGATTGACAGCAAAGGTGGACACAGCAGTGACCTAATGTCCTGCCCCGACATGACCCAACATTGAAAAGAGCAGTTAGTCGGTAGGACAGTAAACTGTGTTGATCTCATGTTCGATTGACGTGTATGATGAACCGACATCATCCAATAACCGTGTAAGTCGTCTGAGTTGATAAGATTTCAGGAAGCCATTTCACACCCTTTAAAGACATACCGCCCAACTCCGGGCGCATACTAATAGTGAAGTGACCCGAAAGCATTTGTTGGCGAATAATTTACACACAAACCCACCACTCCAAATCGTGCGCGTGCATGGCATTGACTTTTCGAAAAGAGAGATGAAATGAATGAACAGTTCTGCCTGACTGAGAAGTACTTGATCACGTAATGTTCGGACACCGAAAATCAACCACCACAGGGGCACTGAAACGGTAAAAACCTACCAGATTGTGTATCAAATCCGGTATATCTTGATCCTCAGCCTTGTAGATATCTAAATCAAATTCCAGCGATTCACCATCGTCCAAACCTAGTTCTTGAAGCATCTTCTTGTCCCGGAATCGCAATCGAAGGTTGAAATTTGGATTACGGGTTTCTGCGACGTCTAGTGAACGTACAAAGCGATCTAAAACCTCAGCACGGTCAGTGGCATTGTCGTAATTGGGTTCTACTTCGACCGGAAGGGTCTTTGGCTGGCAGAGAGGCAATGAAAACGAAAAATGTAAGGCAATGATGCGAACGACTAAGATAGGTTTTGCAACCCAACAAAGCTTACGAACAAGACTCACTGAAAACCGACTAATGCTTGAAAGGCTGGACCACACACTAGATGTGACGAAAAGCATGGTGTTTCAAGTAACAAAACAGAATACGTCGAGTGTTGATTCATTGTTAAACTGAGGCTCACATGATCAGATGTAACATTCAGGAACCGATTCCGAATGAAACAATCAGATAGCTTATTCTGGCTGGTTCAGTATACAGATGAATCGACGGTGTTGCAACAGATTCTATACTGAGGCCGACGCTGGCTGACATTTATGGGCAGGATAAAGGGAAGTGCTCTGAAGATTCCCATTAGAAATAGGTATCATTATAGCCGACATACAAGCCGTAGTGCACAATCCGGAACACGTTAAATGCATTTTCTCTTACGCCCGCTCAATGAAGCTCATCAGTCCACTCCAATCATGTTGGAAATGGAAGTGAATGGTTCCCAACATTTTTAAGACATTATTTCCAACAAGGATCCAGCGCTCTGTACACAAAAAGACGATCAGGTCTGGTAAATTATCTATAGCAACAATTTATTGCCTTCGAAAGAAAGGCGGTACCTCACATGCCACCTTACCAGAACAGCGTTGTTTTAACGCAGGAGTCGACATTGGTTACCAACATATTGGGGGAAATTTGCTTTCCGAAGGCTCTATTGGGTGCAATTTGAAGACGGGGCACAAAGAGAAAACCAGCCTATACAAGTCTACCTTTTGACAACTTAATCAAACGGAGAACCTATAACAGCCTGAGTAGGAAGTTTCCTGCAGCTACACATCGGACCGGACTCTCGTCAGTAAACACTTGATTTATCTTAATGACTAATGACAGAGTGCCCGTCCATATCCAACATACTACGGAGTATCAGTTCTCCTGCTGCAGTGCGGCAGAATCGGTTGGACGCATGACTAAGTAACTAGGTAAGCAAATCAGGGAATGCAAGTCACGCTGGCTTGGATCTAGGAGGAAGGTGGTCATCGCTAACTTTACATTACCTCATCCAGCTGGCACCCACCACGTGGTAAATATAAGACAAGCTTCTCTCGCGATTTATGGGGAACCATATGACCAACCCAAAATCAGACCGTTGCAGTCGCTGGGACGACTGTTATTTGGTAGTGACTCTGTTCTTTGTCAGCATAAGTGACTGGTACGCAAGCTAGATCCCCCTTAGTTCACACCGGGTCTCGGAGCATGCGCACTTACCACCATAAACTAACAGACTCAACGACCACACATACACACCACCGTCCCTAGGTTAACAACCAGGCGTTTTGTGACTGACAATCAATCCGGTCAACCATTCGTTTTGTACTCGTTCCGCATTACTTACTCGGCGATATGACCTTCTGAATTATAAGACCTAACAAGCTTTTCTTCGAAAACATGAAAATATAGCTTATCCCAAAAATCAGGTACAGCCTAACGGATCACAACTTTTAAATGCCAAAAAGTCCCTTGTTTCAAAAAAGCTATCCAATAGGCCGAATATGACATAGGCCTGGATAGTCAGAGACATAAAGTAAAAAAATACTTAGAATTAACGAGAGTGGATGACCGAAAACGAAGCCAAAAACAAATGCGGGAAATCTGGCTGCATCGGAAATTAAAAACCGAATTATGGCGTGATTGCGCGGGTGCGACAAAGCAACGCAATAGGAGACGAAAAAACTATCCTAGCCACCTGATTTCATCAGAATTGACTTCAAGCCACATCAATCGGTACCTTACACAACCCATCTTTGATAAGGGGTTCTCGCCTTTGGAAAAAAAATCATTGCAGTCAATCATCTTTCCGTACAGAACATTTGCTTTCCAATCCCTAAAATACCCAGTATAATTCTAACGACCGAATTAAATGCGACATTTGCCTATAAAGCTGCACCGCAACTGAATCCAATCCATTCATCGATTGACTTTAATTTGTAAGTAGCATAATCAATAAACTGAGCAGCTAACAGGAAAACAGGGCTGGTTATTGACTGCTGCAAAACGGACAATATGAATGTGGTCGCTCTAATTAGGACTGCCCGAAATTATTGGTCTGTATGATCGTTTCACACACATTCTCATTCAATTTCAAAAGAACAATCAAAAATGCTGTAAACAAGGTGTTTCTGCTTTAATAAAATCGGGATATGCGTGTTCTGAATCTAAGAAACTTACAGTCTAAAAAATGAGTCAATCGGCATTTCAGACCAGCTGGTTATAGACAGAACAGCAGCACAGACAAATCTCTGGCCAAATTCGTTTCTCTCCATGTCTAGTGTCGAAGAGTTTGTCTCATTATCGATTTGCCAAAACAACTGATTCCATAAACGAAGTGCAAACCGCTCGCTTGAAAACAGGGTGTGGCGACACTTACCAGCAATGGTCAGGATATATAATACATAATTCATCGACAGACTGTCGCTCCACTCGAAATCGCGACCACAGTTACAACGGAAGTACTTCGTCAGTATAAGTAACACGTTCGAATAGTAAGAATGGATAATGGGCTAAGATGTACCTAAGAACCGGACAAATAAGAAAATCCGTCAAAGGAATACACATTTTAACTTGACGAAACCATCATCGGAAGTGTGTCAGGCCATGGGCTACTGAGTGTAATGGGGCCAGGTAAAGGAAATTGAAAAGCCGATAAGTGTAATGTATATACAACACGGCACCAGTGTGGCACAAAAATGCACTGAAAGTGCGAAAATGTACACGATGGTGATCACTAGCAGGAGGCTACGAATACACAGTCACAACCACTATTTCATCTGTCAAAAAGGATCGTTCACCGAACCGAATCAACAGCATAATGATAGTGGTAGTGCGAAGGTTGGGCCGAAAGCGGGCAAAGAGAGGAGCGCGAAGGCTATAATCAGATCCATTCTACTGGGCGGTGCGTATGTTAAGATGCCGAAAAAATTAGTAGCGATGAGCGCGACTGGCGGAGTTTCACAACCAATTTACACAGCAGATAGTGCGATTGACAGTAAACAAACAAAAAACGAAAATAACTGAACAGTCGGTGCATACCCAGGAATCGTCACCTTCTTGATAGCGCTGGTGACGGTAGAATAAGAATGGAAGAGAGTGAAACGTATGTCAGAAAGCTAGTGGCATTCAAAAAGAAATAAACTTCACAATCCAGTAGATAAAAACTAATCAAGACCCGCTCTTCAGCCACAAGAGGTATTCTGTAAGTGTTAACCATGAACGTTCATTTATTGGCGAGAAAACAGCGGTAACCCAACAAAACACATAGAACCAAGCAAACTACGGTAGGGATTTATCAGGGTGATTCGGCACGGGACCGAAAATCTCCGATTCTGTGAATGGAACGAATGTATTATCTAATGAAAACTGCGCGGTATGCCCCTCCCTCTGGGAACATTTGCACGATCACGAAGAAGCTTGGGCTCAAGAAAGAACTATCACTCAAAAGATTGATCAGGGTTTATAATTTTTATCATAACACTATTAAAAATATTGCGAAGGTACGGACATCCCGACACAATTTCATTTACAAACATCTGACATGATGCTATCCTAGGGGAAGTGCGATATTACGCTGAAACATGAAAGAATTCACAAATAGCCCCGGCAGGTTGATGATAAACAACCAATGCCGGTGTTCATTAATATGCCATTCCATTTGAGATATTTGACCGCTTGTAACAGGCCTCTGCACGTTCACCTGTCGGCTTTATTCCCTAGGATCTGTATCGGCGCGAAAGGCTTGCATCCGGCACCAGATTCTTCTATCGTTCTCCTGCTATGCCTAGTCGCCCGTTGGTCTGAGTACTGTTGACGGGCGAATTCGATTCGTATGCCGACCATCCACCTACTGACATCCTCTCAGGAGGCCGGTAGTGGTGGAGGTGACTGTCTTCAAATGTGTCACAGTAGTCAGATCCTCGAAAACAACCTCAGAATACCAGACAGTGAACGGATATCGACAACCCCAAATCTCTTTCGAAAATGCCGAGTTCCCGAGTCGGGAAAGCTAGTCGCCGAATGGAAGCTCAGAAAGCGGGCCGCAACGACCGATGAGACCAAACGTTAAGTATACGCTATGAAAACAATTCCAACCAATCATCCAATGTCGATCAGACAGCCTGGTTTTATGGTCAGAAGTTAGCTTCAGATATTGCGACTCTTTTTGTGATTTCTGCATTCGCTTGATCGCATTGAGCTGCAGTTAATTCGGTCGGCAAGTTTTTTTTGACACCAACGTAACAAAGCTGGAATTTGGGCCATCTACAAAATGGCTGACAAGTTGCACAGCATCATTACCGGTCAGCACTTGTCATTCTATACTTTAAAGTGTGGTTAAAAAGGGGTCGACAGGGGAATACAGGCTAGGTAATCCTGATCTGCCTTATAGCCGAACATTCGGATTTCTGATGGTGCTCAGGAGCTTCTCATAGCTCTGTGAGGAATTATTCGCTTCACGATGGGAAGTCCGAGGAAGAAACAGGGAACCTGCGTGGAGATGGCAACAACCTTGTGTGCGATGTAGTTTACGGGCATCTTGCAACTGTTTACGGTTGACTCCTGTTAATCTCAGTGACGAACCAAAAGGCTGGAATGAAGAAACAGCGAATCGTTGAAGACCGAAAAGTTCGATGAACATCGCAAGGGAATTTATCAACACCTTTGAGGAACATAGTTGAAATAGAAGGATTCGCTTAATTGTTTGTTCCACAAGAGAATGAAGAACCATCCTGAATGCCTCCATTCCTCCTCCTCCATTCCAGCGGCTCAGGTACCGTCACAGAGAGACTGGACCTTACCGTGGTGTGACGGTTGGTGTACCTAGGCGACCCAGTGAGCTATACTGGGGGGTGTCTCCGCGACACTCGCAGTTAATGGTCTGACCAACAGTCTCCGGACCCTTCAGGTTGAAGGTTGGAACATGTGTGGCGAAGAGTTCCGTAAAAATGGTAATGTAAATGCATTTCCAGCCAAACACCGATGCCTTGCGGTTAGGCTTTTGAGCAAAAAGGCTTTGGTTGAGGACCATAATCGTCCTCCTGTCTAGGTGTGGGCGCCCTGGCAGTATCTCAGCTCACTTACAACCATGACACTTACAACAATACTCTCATGTCACATCGGCCGGGTCGCCCTACTCGCTGCACACAGCAGGGCGGGTAAGCGAAAAACCGGCTACTGCTGACGTCTCCCTTCTTTCTCTTTCACATACTTCTTCCCCCCCCCACCACATTAATAACTCTACCCTTGTAGGTCCAGCACTTAGGACTGATGACTCCACTCGTCTTGCATCGGTCTTGCGTGCAGCACCTGCTCGTCACATGGCGCCAAAATCCTCAGGTATCTCCAAATCAATCTTCAAGCCTCGACACCCAGTCTATCTGGCTGCCTTCAGTGTCCGCACTCTGAAGCAAGCAGGAAAAACAAGCTGCACTTGCTCTCACACTGGACTCGCTTGGCATTGATGTGTGCTGTGTCGCAGAAACAAGAATTCAAGATGCAAACACAGTGATTGAGCTAACCGCCCCATCAGTCTCCACTCGCTTCCGGCTGCGCACCCCTGCTAATCCAGAAGCTGCTGCGACCGCATGTGCAGGGGTTGGTATCGTCCTGAGTCACCAGGCGGAAGTATCCTTGCTTGACTGGACACCTGTTGATAGTCGCCTCTGTGCGGTTCGTCTAGCAACGTCTATGAAGGAGTCCCACAAGCGGGAAGTTCATAGGTGTCCGTTTATCGTGTCTGCTTACGCCCCAACTGACTGTAGCTCCGACGCCGTCAAAGACAGATTTTACGATGCCCTGAATGCCTTACTGCGGCGAGCTAAAAGCCCAGATATCGTGGTGGTTGCCGGAGATCTGAATGCACAAGTGGGCAGGTTTAGCGTATCTGA
>SJOL01004294.1:118820-160384 GCA_004794785.1 Opisthorchis felineus | reverse complement strand
AATTTGGTTTTGCGAGAGACTCACCTGGAACCCAGCTGAATCTCTCGTTTGTGATGTTTCCAGGCAACTGAATGTGCTGCACCAGGCCGCCTCATTTTTCAGTTGCTACGATATTCGAGATATCGCGATACATGTATATTCGTAATGCACTACTCATAAGGTTGCTGAAAATTCTTCGACAGCCCACGACCGGTTTCGCCCTTCTTGGGGCTCATCAGGTAGGCGCAGTCCCCGAGTTTCCGTCAACCTTATGTTCTACTTGAAACCAAATTGCAGTTTATTAGCGAAATACACTCATTTGCAAACAAATTTGGTTTTGCGAGAGACTCACCTGGAACCCAGCTGAATCTCTCGTTTGTGATGTTTCCAGGCAACTGAATGTGCTGCACCAGGCCGCCTCATGTTTCAGTTGCTACAATATTCGAGATGGATAGTCGTTCAGCTGTAACATCCTTTCGGTGCCTAGCTGCCATGCCACCAGAAGGAAGCACGAGGGCTGGGATGCTGTCAGGTTGCCCAAGCCTAGACAGGGGAAGTCGAGAGGCGGAGGTCGAGTTCGAACCACGGAAATTCTGGTCAGTAAATTCGCCATCTCGCCCCACGGCAGGGAATTAGTGCACAGACTGAGACCTTCTGAGTGCTTTTTCCATAACGAGTCAGGCAGCCTTTGAATATGTTCGGTTTCATCACCTGTGTCTTGTAACAGATATTATTGAGTGGCCTGTCCGAAAGGTTTAACTTGTCAATCCAATCTAACCCTAACAAATCCAATCCAGGACGATCGGACACATGACAAATGCCACTTACAGTGATACCGTCAAGAGTCATGGAACATTTGAACTCACCAGAGTTTCAGCAAACTGCCAGCACTGCGTGCTGCTTGTTTGGTTTTCGTTAGTACCGGGCTGCCAAGAAATTTCCAAGTTATTTTTAAGATGATGCCGCGTCCAGCTGGAGACGAACAGGCGTGCTGTTAATGTGCACTGATACATATTTTCTCCTGTTGGCGTGTGGGCTCTGATGTGCGGCTAGAACAACGCAATCCTTGGGAAGCTTGGAATTGAAAAATCTGGTTCGAAAATGCGTCTTGGGTGCTTGTCTTTGCTTGCCGTGACACCGATCTTCCTTGTGTCCAATACGGAAACATCTGCTGCAACGATGTCTCCTCAACAGACAGAAGTTAACGAAATGTCATTCATCACATTTCCAGCATGCTGAAGGTGGGTTCTTGTCACAATTACGGACAGTATGCTTCTGAATCGCATGAACAGCATTGCCGGGACCATTTTCTTGTATCATGCTTCAAATTCACCAGGTGTTGGCATTCAGACGTAATATTCTGTAACGTGACATCTGGGTTCTGCTCAATCTTGCTGAGAATTCTTGTTCTTATATCTCCGCCTTCAGCAGACTTCAACGCGCATACAAAAATAAGACATTTGAATCCATCCTCTGTCATGCTTCGGAGTTTGAACCGTTCACACTCCTTGTTGACTTTGCCTGCATACGTAACAAGGTTTTCGGCAGCATTTTTGCTCAAATTCATACAGTGATATCGAAAGCTGAACAAGGAAGCTTCTTCACCAAATATTGACGATAAAACGGAAACGGTTTCATCGAAAGTCAGCTCACTTGGTTTTCTTGGCAAAATGTAGTTCGTAAAACGTTCATGTTCGGAAACTCCGATTTTCCTGACCAATTATCTTGCTTTCCAGGAATCTTCACTGCTACCCAGATCCACTCTGAAAAAGTCATGTTTGCTGAACCACGAACCAAAAGTAATACATGAGATCGGATCAAACTGGAATTCAGTAATCGCGTTCAGCATTGTGTCGATCATTGAAGCGGACGGCTCAATAGTCTGGCTAAGCTGCTTCTGCAGTGACAATTTTTCAGTCAGCGTCTCGATGAGCTTCAACTGCGCCAGCTCAAACTGTTGCTGCTGCTGTTTGAGGAGAGACTGCATGTGGTCAAATGAAACCGGCATTATGAACACCCGTCTGCCAGCGTTGTGTCGTGGGTGGCCGTCTATTGGTTACGCCTGAACTGAGCCTGCCAAACTATGCGATACGAAGACAGAGAACCCGGGACACGGCCGTATTGTCAGGACAAACATACAGAGCTTCTGCGTAAATATATAGGATGACTAAAGGGCCAAATATGATCGTTCACTTGTTCGTTCTGTACCACGAATGGCGACGTTCCTGCCGTGAACAACTTCACGCCCACTCCGCTGGTCGCATGCTGCTAAGCCGTGTTTGGTAAGCTCCGCCAACTCACCTGATATCCGGGACGTGTGGGACAGATGGTGACCTTGGGGGCGCGTAGTTCTCTGCACATGCATCTTTTCCATGTCTGGAAGCGTCCCGACAGGGAAAAGGAGACTGGCCCAGACAACTGGGGGGAGTCGGTGATAGAGCCCATTTTCAAAAAAGGAGCTCGTCGTGAGTGTGGTAACCACATGGGTATCAGCTTAACCCAGATCGAAGAGAGACTGATGGCGTCAGTTGGGTTTCGTTGCCTTACGGTGGCTCGTGAAACACTGACTGGAGAGCGGCAAGCGGAGTTCCGGCCTAGTAGGGGTTGTGTTGATCAAATCTTCACACCCGTCAGGTATTAGAACAACGCCATACGTACAAGCGACCTACAACTTTCGTATTCCTGAATTTCCAAGGCGCACTCGACTCGGTCGACCGGTCTGTTCTCCTTGACACGCTTGACGATCAAGGAATGCCCCGCAAGTTTGTTAACATAATTCGTTCTTTGTATTTTCAGACTTCCGGACTTGTGAGAGTACATGGCGAGCTCTCCAAAAGCTCCCGTACACAAAGCGGTGTCCGTCAGGGATGCCCACTCTCCATTCCTATTTAATTTCCTGATCGATCATATAATGAGACGAACGCTGGAAGGTCTCCAAAACCCCGGTGTCCAAATAGCCGCTGACAAAAACCTTGTCGATCTGGAACATGGAGATGGTATCATTCTTTTCTTCAAAGAGATGGAGGCGCAGGTGTTTTTCCATGAACTGACCAAAGTCATCCTGTCCTTCGGCATGCTCTTGAAACCCACAAATTGTAGGGACACGCTCGTGGACAGGCAGTCACGGAACATGCCACTTACAATCCAAGGAGAGGCACTGGAAGTTGTGGAGCATTTTACGTATCTTGGAAGTTGTATTAGCTCTGATTGTAGTGTGACAGATGAGATCAATGCACAAATCTGAAAGGCTCGGAGCGCGTTTGCTAATTTGAGACACATATGGCGTCAAAGCGGTGTATCCCTGAATCTCAAGGGACGTGTGTATCAAGCTACAGTGCGGGCTGTTCTCTCGTATGGCTGTGAGACCTGGCCTGTTCGAGCAGCGGAACTGAGACGTCTTCAGGTGTCTGACAATCGTTGTCTCAGGACAGTAGCTCATGTAGGTTGGTGTCGGAGAATCGAGGTAATCAGAAAGCGAGTTTTCGGTTGCGTAACACGAACTTCCATGGAACTTCCATGCCTTCGATGATGATGAAAACTTGTCGGTTTGAGCATCCCCATACTATATCAGTCTCTGTGCTTTGCATAGGGCGCCATCTTTTGACGGTGCAGCGTGACTTTCTAGTGGATGCCTATGCTCCAGCTACCTTCCCAGCATCTACCGCGACAGAAAACGTTTATTACGAAGGTCTGATGTCGATGTTAAGAATGGTTTACTCTGTTCCAGGACAGCAGTACCCAACTTATTTTGCACCACGTAGACCGCCAATCTTTCAGCAGCTTTGCCTGCCTTATCATTTGCCTGTTCGTTATGGTATCGGTGCACCTATTTTGCGTACAGTGGTGAGAGGGAGTTGGACGAACAGTCGCATTTTTTGAGCGTCTCGAGTTGCGGACGTCATGGGCCTGAAACCCTATCTGGCGCTCGAAAACTGCACCAGGTGAAACGGTGGAATAACTGCAGCAGGCAGACAGACAATGCGCACGAAAATTACTCGATTATTTTCGCAGCAAGCTGCAGGTTTGCATGCGCACAACTGCCTGAAGTACAGGACTAATTCAAACAACAAAAACTGCCGTTGTAGATGGTATCTTCGAAAACGAGGCATTCAGTTCAGCTCGGTTCTTCAGTCCACAAACCGTACATTGAAATGCAGGGGTTCCAGCAGAAACAGCTCAGTTCACTAAGGATAAGGAGATTGAGGGAATGAGGGACATGCGTTGGAGGTGATGACCTAATCCCTTCACTGATGACAAATACATCTGTCCGTCCAGTATGGCAGGAAGTGACAGCTACGCGGTGAAGGTAAGAACGTTAGTACAAGACCGACATTGGTTGCGTGCCACAGTAATGTCTGTCAAGATCTGCCTCAACCCGCGGTCTCCATCCGCGAAGATACCAGATAATAACGCAACTGAGATATCTCATACTTCGTTGCCAAGTCTTGGACTGACCGCCTCTAGGTCGTCTCCATTCGACACAAGACTGGAAGAAGAGAGCTCTACGAAGCAAACGTCCCGCTAGCACACGAAACACGACCTAAACCGTCTAAAGTGTGGAGTGTGACCAGCTGATCCATCGGGAGAGAGTGACATCTCCCGAAAACTATCTGACGTACCTCAACATTACCGATCTGATGTTCCAACCAGACCCACGCACTGATTCCGACGCACTGATGGTCAAACACGGAGAGCCTTCGGAGGTCTTCCAAGCGCAGTAATCACGTCCCTGATCCACAAAGCACGACAGATTGGATCGCTCTATTCTCGACAGTCAAGCTGAGGTCACGTCGGTGCCACAAATGCCGTGCATTAGAAAACGCTGTCTTGGACTTCCCAATTCCGCAAATGACTTCGTCTCCACCAGTCCTCCGGAACTAATGCGGCTGCCAACGCAAACGAATTTATCGACCACATCGATCGGTTCACCTGAAACCATGAGGTTATGGTTTGATTGCATCTAATCTGGCAGTGGCAGTCCACATTTGACAGATCCGAAGCGCATACCGAACAGTGCAGCAGAATTATTCAGGTCCTATAAAGTAGTTTACATTTTTGAGGAGTCTCATCCAATAACAGCATCACCGTCGGCACACTCAATGTTCGTGAGCGAACACCCCGGGAATGTTTCGATCCACGAGGTGTTGTAGGCAGCTACAGAACAATCAAGCAGCAAATGGATTAAGAACTCAAAGAGAAAATGTGACAAAAAGGTAGCCTTGCCTCACACCACTGGTGGTGGATTCGGGAAATGATTGGTCGCAAACAACTACGCGTCCACAGGAGGTGCATGAGCCCCTATAAGAGGCAGGAATTTAGAAGAGACACTCTTCATCGCCAGATTACAGCAGTTTCTGACGATCAACGGAATCAAAAGCACATCTGAGATCGAGAAAACCTATCGTTGTTGGCCATCGGGTGACGCAGTTCTAACACTTGTCGCAAAGTGGAGATATGATCAATACAACCAGAGCGAAACTTAGCGTGATTCCCGTGAATCTGACACTCCCGGTGATGAATCAACCCACGTACAATAATACAAAACAGCACCTTAGAAACTACGACCACTAATGCCTCGGTGGTTTTCGCACGACGTCCATTCACCATTTTTTATATGGGAACCACCATCGAGGAGCTCCATTCCGTCAGCGTTCTTTCTTCACCTCAGATATTTTGCAGTAAAGTAGTTAAGATAGCCACGGCACACTCACCACCTTTGCAGAGAGCAAGATGCAAACCCTCTGGACCAGGTGGTTTTTTGCATTGAAGCAATGAAATTGCACAGTGGACTTCTGTCGACCACTGGTACTCACGTTCCACTCCCATTCATTAGGTCCTTCCAGTGAGTGAGTTGATAGGGCCCAGCAGAACTGCTCTAGAGTGTTCAGCTCATCGTTCGAGACAACCATTCTGCGAATGAATTGAGGTCCTATCCTTTTCGGAGATCGTCTCACTAACACTCACCTCCTAGGTCCAGTTGATGGGATAAGGTGGAATAGGGTGCGATTGTTCTCCCGAAGCAAAAGCCTCCATTTCCCGGGCTTTCGCAATTCACCAGCGCTCTCTGACAGTCCTTCAGAGCTGCTGATCGTGACAAGATAGTGTTCGCTGGGATGTGCAAATGACCTCGGACAGACGGTCTCAAAGACTGGTCATAGCTACTTCCACATTTCTCCAACCGTCATCCGAATGACCAATGTGCCCGTCGGGCTCTGGGAGCTTCTCAGCCACCTCAACCCGATAGTGTTTAGCTACAGAGACGCCTTGCAGGTGGTGAACTGAATACCTTCGCATTAACCAGTGCGCTTCATAGGGAAAGCAAATACATACGCGTGACCGGAGTCAAGTGGGGTACTCCAAAATGAGCGACAATCTAGTATCGATCTCCACCGGTGACTGATTGCCACATGGTCTAAATGAGTCCACAGCTGGTTTGCAACTGGTGGCCTCCAAGTGAGCACTTGTGCTGAAACTTTGTGCTGGCTAGAATCAAATTTTCAACGCATAGGTGAAGAAATCGCTCCCATTATCTGTGCCGTAAGCGTCAACACCGAATCGGCCGCAAAGATGGGCCGTCGTCGGCTAACCTACGCGGTCATATCACCTGCCAGAATCACGATACCTGTACTTCTCGCTGAACGCCAGATCTCGATAGAAACTGTCTTTCTCAGCTTCAGAGCTGCCGTCTGTCGCAGCGTGTGCTGACACAACAAACAAACACCACTTACCACATTGAGACGTATCGATCTTGACTGAACTAGTCAGCCTAGCAGCGCAGAAACGACTTTACTGGAATCCAGTCCAGTAGGCGCATTCAGCCCTGGGGCAAAGTACCACTCAAGCGTCGTAGATAACACAAACCATTGTATCAGGACTGCCAGATACCTGAAGAGTAATGTGCAAGAAATTCGGGTTCATACCGAGCAGGGTCGAACTGAGGTCTTGTATGAGTGTTTCGGAGACACAACATACATCAACCGAAAGAGAGAACAAGGTCCGAGCAAGAGTACCTTTTGGCCAATGTGACACAGAGTACGGAGGTTGGAAGCAATAATGTGGAACAGATTCCACGAATTTAATAGGGGTTCATTTTTATTCATTTTACTGACCGGAAACTGATATACAGAGCAGGAGTTAGGTGATTGACAGTTAAATGAAGTAGAAGAACTTGGGAAAGGGACGTGTGGATATGAATGAAGACCCGTAAGGGCAAATGATACTTCCCGATTGCTCAGACCAAAGAAGGGGGTTGGTTGAAGTACCCCATCTTAAGCCTTCGACTCAAAAGTCTGACCCGAAAGGCAGTTGGGAGATGTAGGGTTCAGTTAGAGAACCCTTCCCCGAGCAAATGAGTCAATAGGCTGGCCCGCTTGAATCATCATCATCATCATCGACAGCATGACATCAGTGTTCAACACCGATGCTTCGCTGCCGTACAACCATGATTCATTTGGAAACCTTGTTGTGAAGGAAAGAATAAAGGTGGGTAGGGAACGGACTTAGTGCCAGCTTACTGCAATCATTCCGAGGTGCCTACACCTCCAGACACTCATTCAGGCAATCTGGATAAAAACTGACGACAACATCGCCACTGACATCGGTTGGCAGCCATATCTTGCAGCGTCTCCAACCAGGCGCAGTGAGGATCACGCGGTCCCCATCCCCGAAGGCGAGTAGCGCCGACCGCACCCAAAAGTTTCGTAGTCTCTTTCATACCCCTCTGCCAGGTCAAGGGTTGGCCACCTATCGGCTTCCGCCACGAAAAACAGCTCTCTTCGGCAAACGATGGTTAGGCATACGCAACACATGTCCCAACCAACGCAGCTTCTGTTGTTGGACACATTCTTCAATGGAAGTACCCGCTGCACAACCGAAAACTCGCCTTCTAATTGCCTCGTTACGGATTCGCCGACACCAACCCACACGAGCTATGGTTCTGAGACAACGATTGTCGAACATCTGAAGACGTCTCAGTTCCGCTGCTCGAACAGGTCAAGTCTCACAGTCATACAACAAAACAGCCGCACTGTACACAGATCCCTTGAATGCAGCAGGCTGGCCTGGCAATATCGTCTGACTCCTAATGCGCCTGCGCACAGCAAGTGCCTTTTGAGCAGCACCGGACTCTGGTTTTAAAAGTATTTCGACCGTACTGAAGAATATGCTGGCGATCGGAGTGTGCGGCTTTTCAGGACAACCTTTTCTAATCCGTCCTCCCTCGGGGGAAGGAAGCATCACTGCTTGCATGAATATAGACACGCTGGTCGCACTTACCGCCTTCACACTCCTATCGCAGAGGACAGTACGACTGTATCCCCGGATCGCCTCGTGGCACGTCTTGCTGCTCTTCGCCTGAGTGCTCCCCTTTGGCCTTCCTGGCATCGTTAAACCCTAAGGAACTGAGTTCTAACTCGCAGGATCAATGCATCAGAGAAGTCCGACCACCGTGGCTGGGTGCCAGCTTTCAGTCGGGACTTTGATTCTCTCTGAACCACCGAAATCCCCATGGCTGGGAGCCGCTATTCTAAAACATGCCATATTAAACGTCACCCTTAAACCTCAAATGATGATTCTTCGGAGAGAGCAACTTCGCAGACCCGAACGGCTCTCAGGTTCAGTACAAGGAGGCTTAATATATCCGAATTCTCTCCTTCCTGGAGTCAACTCCAACTGTAAAAACTGCTTACCTGTGCACACACGAATTCCCAGATGACGGATATGTCATTCGCAGGAAGTAGCCTCTTTGGGTTGATTTGCTGACTTGCTGTAGGGGCATGCAAGAACTGTCAGGAAAATATACTGTCAAAAAATTCCTAACTTATGTCGTTGATCCCTACACTTTCCGAGGTGTTTTCATCCCCAACAGCCACGAACACCTTGCAAGGGGGTGCATACGTATGACATGTTTCCATGTGCATGTGCATCTAAAGACATGGGATAATGTGCCAAAATGATATTTGACTTCAACAATGCTGCTAAGAAATCTAGGGATTTTCATGGCAAACAGCTTCGACTCATCAGTTTACGAGGCAGTAAAAGGAAATGAGAACAACAAACTGTCCATGGAAAAAAACATCTACCCATGCAACCTGTATATGATGTACGCATCGTAATGCACATGCATAACTACACCAGTGGGTGACGATCGTGTCACCATAAACAACAGTAGGACTTCTCACCTGAAAAAGTGGATGGAAGTATAATTCCTCTGCGGATGGACGAAAGCAGGTCAGTGGTTGTATACAGGCGCTAATGACTTCACGCAGTGAGGGGTTGAGTACTTTGTCCATGATATCGGGACCTTGTCCTGACATTGTCTTGGCTGCGACTTGCATCACTGTCTCACATTCATCGTACGGTGTACGATTCGTCATCACCTCAAGCATGAGCATACCAAAAGCGTAAATGTCGACCTTCTCGTCATATTTTTCGTCAAATATCTCCGGAGCCATAAAACCCAGTGTGCCTGTAGGGTGGGAGCAGTGCAAGCAAGCAGTTGAGTGCCATACAGGTTGAAGCGGGCAGACAATCACCGCAATAGACAGAACAGAAGTGTATCGATGATGAAATGGCTAACTAGTCTTTTTCTCAAAACATGCGGAATACAGAGGTGCGCTTTCTTAAAGAGGACATACATGGTCCATGTGCACCTAAATAAATAAGATTGCTTAGATAACACAGTGCCTAAAAGCGAACATGTTCTAGTTCAGATGGGACAGTCTAGGTGTTAGGTGTGTTTTCTATGGAGTTTTTAATTAGAGTCTCAGATTAAACAAACGGAGCGAAATTCAATGAAGGTCGAAAGAGATGAGGTAACTTTAAGTTTAGTTCTCGCCTGAGATGTGAAATAGCCACGAGATCACGCCAAGAATACAGCCCAAACATGACTTCCGACACTTACTAAGCAAGCCGGATCTACCGCCAGAAATTGAGAAAAGGAAGGGATACCGAAGATATAACAGCCAATTTTAACCTCGAAGCCGTCCCCGAATGAGAAACAAGAGGAAAGCGCGCGAGCCCATTAGAAGAGTAATATTCGTCGTTCCGAATGGAAACCAGATCTGGTTAGCATAATAAGGTTGTTGAGACAAGCATCACTCTTCTAGAAGCAGCCACACACGCACAAAGCCTGAAGCCTACTTCAAGGTTATCTAGCTCTCACAACAATCGAATTCAGAGTGCGCCCAAACACAAAGGCCTTACCAGAATGCCGACAGAATCGTGCTGCTGTATTTGATGAGCCTTGTGACAAATGACATGTCTGGCTATATGATTACACATGTATCTGCAGGTAAATCTGGCAGGCCATCAGTTTGAAGTTGTTCACATGCCCAGGCATCTGACTATGAAATATGGTCATAGTGGACAACTTCAACAACGCCTATCTCAACAAATCTGTAGTCGAGGCTACGAGGCTCGGGTGGGGAGATCCTCCACTGATGAAACGACACCTCTGCACCCCAGCTTGAAGTTCGGAGCTCACTCGCTGAATTACTTTCTATGCTATCAGGGCCAAAACATATTTTTAATGAAGTATATGGGCTGTGAACTTTATCATTCCTTTCAATGAACGGAATGTTTGCGCAGTACCATTTCAGGACATATGACGGTACAGCCTATAATCAACAGGATTAGTCTGAAATAAACCAAACATATGAAAAATATCATAAACCCTCTAGTCATCTGAAGAAAGCAACCGATTCTGACTCTGTTAGAACCACCTGGTTGTCCACTGAGATCACATACTCTACCGTTGGGTATTCAGCAATAACTCGAGCAGGATGACCATTTTGGAGATGCGGTATGCCCAAAGTGCTCACGATATTGGCTCGGATGCTCGTATCATACCACCACAGAAATCGAACTTACATCAACGCGTTAGCCGAAATGGTCAAGAGGAACATGGAAAACCGCATAATAATAACCAATCAGCTGTGGCATCTTTTTGGTGCATAATTGCCATGCAACTAGAGACAAGCACGAGGGTTGAAATATTACTAGGTTGCCGAAGCCCAGACAGGAGTAGGGTTGGGTTTGAACCACGGACCTTCAGATCAGTAGTCTAAAAGCTTAACCGCTAAGCTATCTCGAACTCCACTGTATACGGACAGCTGCAGTTAGCATCCACATACAGTCGTGGATAGTGATAGGCTTATGTTTGAATAAATAAAGTATATCCGTTTATTAGTCGTTCATAGGCGGTCTTGAACAGACAACAGAAAAGTCAGTATATAAGTAGAAAATGTAAGGCAACGGCTGCACGAAAATGTACCCACAAAACCAACAAACAACGTTCGCTTCCTGCTTCATCTTCCCTGTTATGTATCAGAAACTGGTCTGAAAATGAATTTTCAAGTTAGGAAACTAGGCAACCACCCTTGCCTCATACACATTTCCAAAAACACAGCTAACACAGCTGGAGCCTGAAAGAAAGCAAAACATATCATGACATTCAAATTTCCCAGATAAATCAAACTTCTACCACGCAAAAAACGTAACCATGAGGAAACCGACCTGCTGTTCGCGGGGGTTGGGGGCAAGTAGGTGAATATTACAACTTCAGTAAAATGAATACCAAAACCGAACAGGGAATAATAGGGTGAAACAAGTGGGAAAATAAATCGAAATTCGGAAAAGGGCGCTTCACATGAAATTAATCATGCGACGAGCAGATGGAATGTGTTGGCAGTCTGAACGATAAAACCTTCAGGCAGTGTCGTGCACACCACAGGTTAAGAGAACAAGCCTACAGGAAAGCTATTAGTTGGTTACTACAAAAGAAATCGATGGGTTTTGGATTGCTTCTTGGAGGAACAGAGTAAGTTATATCGTCAAAAATGAAATACAGCTCAATTTGTTCAGAATAAACATGGCAAACAAATGTGTGGGAAAAAGTCTGCGAAAACGAATAAGCATATTGTTTACGTGACTAAATGTGCTTAATTAAGTCTGAACTGATGGGTACAAAGCCCTGTGGAGCAAGGAGATGAATGAAGAATGCTGAATACGTATGGATGAAATCTGAAAACAGAATGAGAGCACACATTATAAACGCAATACAAACGCACCTGACTTCCGTTCTATTTCATATCCCCACAGTACCCTGAACGTTCATCGTCTTCAGGCTCCCAACCGATCGAGCGGAACACCCGAGTGGAAATTTTTATCCCCGAACCAAAGCCATGCATTGACCAGCTAATATCCGTTTTTGGACTATACCGTGTCGTTTAAATCATCATCATCATCAATGCTAATATTATTATTATCACAGACAGCAACACACCAGTAGCGGAAACTGCTGCATAAGTATCATAAACAACCATGGAGGAAAGTCACCCCAGTAGAAAGGGAGAGGGAAGAGATGGGGAGGGGGCCTGTTGTAAGATACCCCAATTCTCTAGGAAGAGCGCCGGGAGCGATTTTCTCACACCTCCCAAAACAACAGACATAACACATCTGAGCATCACCATGGGGCAAGACGCCATCAGCGGGATTAACTCAACCTTAACCAACACAAGTCAAACACACAAAGACAGACAAGCGTTGCATAGGCAATCCGGATGAGAAATAACGGCAAGCTCGCTACTCACATGCGTTGAGTACTATGTCCCGTAGAGCTCTCAGCCATCCATAAGGAGAATCACGTGGACCTCAACAGAGAGACGCCAGGATCCCGCAGCGCTCAACTTCAGAGTAGCCGCCTTCATTTCTCGTTACCAAGCCATGGCCTATTCTCCGCGAACTCTCTGCTAACAACGGTTTAGAGTGGAAAACAAGAATTTCTTTGGTAGACGGAGGTCGGCCATGCGTAGTACATGCCACACCTCAATCTGATAAGCCTTATTTGATATTCCAGTGAATCCGACTAAATACATAATACTCGCTTACGGACGGTTCCATTACGCTTACGCTGCATGCAGCTCACACTTGCTATACTACGGAGACGGCGGTGATCAAATATCGGAAGACCATTGAAGTGTTCAGGTCGGAGGGGCAATGTTACATAATCAGATAATAGGGCTGGTCTCACGGTAGTTTTGTACGCACGGCCCCTCAACCTCGGTGATATTCGTTTTGACGCCAAAAGTGACGCAAGCGCACAAATACTGCCTGTGCCTTGGTGATGCGCTCACTGAATTCATCAGTTACAGTGCGATCACGGCTTATGCAGCTACGAAGATAAATGAACCCATCAACAAACAAGCTATTCGTTCGGTGTTATCCAAGAGGGAAATGGGAATGGGAACACTTCCGTCATTATATTCCGGGTAGTCTGCGCAGACGCATTATTGTTAGATTGGTTCAAATAGGACGTTCTAAGCACATGTCCCAACCATCGCAACCAGCGATGGAAGACTATTGATGCGAGTGACAAACTGTCACTCTCTCTATCAAATAGCGCCAAAGAACACCTGCTTGACACCGTGGTGCCGCCAAACACAGTACAATTTTGAAAAGATATCAGTCGTCAAAAACTATTCCAACGTCCCGTGCAAACATAGCTGCAAAGAACTGCACGCACCGATGAGCTGCATTCCCTCTCTCCCGCCACCACTGATTGCATCATATCGTGATTCGATGGTTTATGCATCTCTATGACCCTTTGAGTTATACTGGAGGGTTCACTCAGACACCTACAAGTTGGTCAGCGGATAGAAGCCTCTTAGTTCTCTAGGATGAGGGCTGTAAAAAGAGAAAAGCTTGAACTAATGTGGTCGTACGTCAGTAACCCCCCCCCCTGATGCCTCGTGGCCAGGCTTTTAAATCAAAGGCTTTGACTGAGGACTTTACTCGGCCTATCACAGTTAGACGCTCTGACAGCATCCCAAACGTCATATAAACACGAAATTCGTAACTGAAAATAGTGCCATTACGGCCGTCACATGATATCGTCAGCCAGACCATCTTAAAAAGACGAGTATGCGAAAACATGCCCATGCTGAAACCTTCCTTCTTATTCTCACTGTCTTTTCGCGACGGCTAGTCACGGTTGCTCAACAGGAAACGCCTTAGCAGTTCCTGAACACAATCCAGTCCTTTGTGCTTCGATAGTTCTGGACGTGGTTTATTCGCCAAAACCAATGTTCGAAATGTTATTGCCTGAGAAGTTATACTTCCCGAATGTATCCAGAGTCATGGCAGGCACATCCCTTGTCAACCTCGTTGAATGGTTCTGCCACAAAGCGCAAGTCATAACCGATGAAAGATACCACAAACTTATTAGAGATAAACTGAGCGGTCCACTCATCTTCAAAAGACAAAACCACATCGTCAGCATATTTGAAGCCATGAAAGTGCCTACTTGTAAATCAACTCGATCTTTCTGACAATCTACCAGATAATCCCGTAGGATATCATCCGTGACAAAATTAATCAACAGGGTAGTTTACCCCCAATTGCCTAAAGGTATGGGAGCAAACAGCAATGGGGATACGTACGAAAATCTAAGAAACACCTCTTTCAAGGTGAATCCAGATACTGTGGTAGATGGGCGACTTTTTTTCTTTATTCGGTGAATTTAAGTGTTACCCATCAAATCAGACAGCAACAGCTATGGAAATGTCCCAAGATAATCGCAAGAAACCATCGCACAGCCTAGCAGCTCCCCGAAGCCATGGTCAAGACAACAAAGTGAAGAGATTTCTCAACTTCAGAACGAAGTTTGGTCTATGCAGTTTCAGCAGCGCCGTTGACGGCTGTTTCATTTGTATAAGTCACTGATATCACCTTTCTACATTTTTTCCATTCCACCAATTTCACCTCACTCCTCATTCGGACGATTCTGTAGGCAGAACGTTCTTCTCATCAACTACTAAGAACTACATACGGAGCACCACCAGTTAACTCAAACGTAATACTATTTCGTTCGTAACCAGTGTACAGCTCATCAATCGGTGCTAATCACGATCAAAAATGTGGCATCGACTACCGTGAGGCATCACTGGCTGAGTCCCCTGATAGAGCGCTCATCGAATAGAGCTCAAGGTCAACAATCAGTTGGATGAATGAAGTAGTCCTAACAGGGAAATACACTCATTTGCAAACAAATTTGGTTTTGCGGGAGACTCACCTGGAACCCAGCTGAATCTCTCGTTTGTGATGTCTCCAGGCAACTGAATGTGCTGCACCAGGCCGCCTCATGTTTCAGTTGGTACAATATTCGAGATATTGCGATACATGTATATACGCAATGCATTACTCATAAGGTTGCTGAAAATTCTTCGACAGCCCACGACCGGTTTCGCCCTTCTTGCCTGGAGACATCACCAACGAGAGATTCAGCTGGGTTCCAGGTGAGTCTCTCGCAAAACCAAATTTGTTTGCAAATGAGTGTATTTCGCTAATTCCGTGCAATTTGGTTTCAAAGAGAACATAAGGTTGACGGAAACTCGGGGACTGCACCTACCTGATGAGCCCCAAGAAGGTCGAAACCGGTCGTGAGCTGTCGGGGAATTTTCAGCAACCTTATGAGTAGTGCATTACGTATAAAGTCTTAACAGGCTTTCGAATTCCAAGCAAACAACATGGAGTTTTCAGCTATTTGCGTACGCATCAAATTTGGTCATGAATTTAGTGAACAAGTGTGTTAAATCACGTCTTGGGAATTTAAATGTCCGAAACCGAATGACGTTGGAGAGAATCAGGACAAGAACAGATGATCCTAACAACGTTTTACAATGAAAAAAGACGAGCGACAGATTCGTCCAAAGTTCATCCGGACCTTATGTAAACACTAATTCATTACTTAAAGGAGTGCTTTATTCAGATTATATACTTACCAAGCATTGTCTTGCGTCCGCTATTATTGACGTGCGTAGCCAAGCCAAAATCACCCACTTTGACATTGAGGTATTCTTCATCCGAGGCACCGTACAGAAAGCAATTGTCCGCCTTCAAGTCTCTATGTAAGATAGGTGGCTGTATTTTGTGGTGCATATAGCGAAGGGCATCCAATATCTGGTGCCACCATCGAGTGATTAGGGGGAATTTTAAAATACACTGTCCCTCAAGAAAATTCTTCCGGATAACACTGCCAACGAAAATTGGGTGGGTCAATAATAAAAAAGGCGGAATACCTTTTCAATGTACCTTCACCCATTAATTCCTGAATAATCACCACACCCTTCTCTTCGATCTGATTGTTCGGGTCTTCCATATCTATCCATTCACGGAAAACATCGAAACACCGAACAATGTGAGGATGATTCATTTTTAGCATGATTTCGGTCTCTTTGAACATTTGTTGGCGTTTTTCTTTGGTATCCACGTGCTCCCGCTAAAAATTGTATGCGTAAAATTTAACTCGTGTTTCTTGCCTTGAATTCACACCAGGCCACATTACGAGCTTCCACCGTGTCGTAGCCTCGATAGACAAACTTGTAACCGCCCTCACCAATCTGCACAAATGTGGGAAAAAAGGTACTGAATATTACCTTAAGGTTATGTTTGATCCACCGACCACATTTAGATTTAGCAGACACACGCTGTTTCGCTTCTTGTTCTGCTTGATATTTTTTCAACATTTCTTCTTCTTTTTTCTTTTCTCTTTCCTTTTTCCTTTCTTCCTTCGTCTTTTTCCGCTCGGCAGCTGCAGCAATGGTCTGTAAATCTGTTGGCTGGCCACTGGCCAACATTGGTGCAGCCTCCCCAATGCCCGTAGACCCAGTTCGGTCCAGCGAACCAGCCTGGGAGAGGGAATCTTCATCATCTGATTCGACCTCATGAGCAGGGCCAGGGTCAACGATTTTGACTTTCTTGGTTATGATTTTGTTCAAACTATCTTGCTGAATACTCGGTTTATTGGACTGATCTCCATTCAAAGCAGCCGTTTCGGCCGTATCACAGTTAGGCACAGGGTCCAAAGATGTGGCTGTGGAGGAGTTTGGTTTAGTTTCCTCTTTAGGGTTCGAAGATTTCTGCGAGCTAGAACTCATTGGCTTTGGAAAAATAAGAAAACAAATGTCAGTCAACACAAGTGAACTGCAAACGAAAGAGCATTCTGCAAAAAAAATTCAATAAATTTGATCACTGAATGAACTGCCAGACTAGGGAGGGATACAGCTAACCCAACTGACAAAAGCATGGATGCAGCGTGACTGAGTCTAACAGTTTCATATGCCTGGGTCTCTCGAACATTCGACCCTCTGGAAGGTAAGTACAATGAAATTACTTTCCACATCGACCACCACCGGAGTGGACACCTATCTGGTCTCATGGCTCATAATGAGCCTCCATCATTGCGGCAGCTGCTTCTATTGTGAATCTATAACATCACCTGCTAAACCCCTAATCCCCGAACCACCATAATCATCATCATTATCATCAATGGCAGCAAAACCAGACGAGAATAACCATGTCAGTTTATTTGAAGTCTTATAATGGAAAGAAAAAATGGGACGGGGAGATGGGACTAGGGTTGGTCTACCACAAACACCCAAGTAATATACACCTCCAGCACCCAGTCAAACAATCTGGATAGAAGCTGACAGCATGAGCCCCACCGACATCGTTCAGCCACCATATATTTCGGTGTCTAGGGCCAAGTACAGGGATGGTCATTTCTTGGAAGACGAACACCGGCTCTTCGTAACAACTTTCGTTCGCGTACATGTCATATTCTGTCTACCTCTAGGTTTATGCTAGTCCGGACCGGGCAAGGAACACAACGTCTCTTCTCGGCAGGCGGCAAGTCGCAATACGTAACACGGCCCAGCCACCTTAGCTGGCAGTGTTGAATGCAGTCCTCGAATGAAATGCCTTCTGCCTCACAGAAGACCAGTTTTCTAATCACTTCACTATGAAATTTCTGATTCCGACCGATTTCATCTATAGTTCTGAGACAGCAGTAGTCAAAGGCCTAAAGATGTTCCTTGAAGTGGCCAAGCCTCACAGCCGTAAGATGATACAGCCGGCACTGTGGTCTGATACATGCATCCTTTGATATATCCCTTGATGTATCTTTCCGATACCATAAGTGGCGGGACTGGTGAGTCGACTTCATCTGTCAACCTACCGTCAGAACCAATGCAAATTCGAAGATACGAAGCGTTCCGTAATTTCCAATGGCTCCCCAAAGATTAAAGATGGAGGGGCATTCATTTTGATGTATGGAGAAGCACCGCGTCGCACCGTCGATTCCACTGGATCACCTTGGGTTGCAGTAATCGGCCAATCCAAAGGGGTTTTACTATACTATTGAGCTGAATCCAAGTAAAACTTACAGAAAAGGAGAGGATGGGTCACCTGTAACAAAGGCGCATAAAACGCGTTATGATAGCAACGGCGAGTTGTGTGGTAGATACTTAGTATAAGTGTCCGACAAAAGCTTACTCGTAAGGCAAGGCACCAATTAACGCTCCAGAAGTTATCATTGCTGACAAGAAGTGCAGACGGTAATCCTTTAGGAGCATATCTAGAGAGATCTATTAATCAGTTGGTTTCAGGGATGCATTCCTGTGATAAAATTGCATTCAGACAACTCCTAGACTAGACTAGTACGCTCATCCTGCCCGGTCCAGTTGTCTGCTATATGGGATGGATTCGGTAGGCAGAAAAACCTAAGATAATAGGATAAAAATATACAGCTACATGAGCTGGTTTGCACGAAACAAACGACAGACGCCAAGGCAACAAAACGGATCATGGACTACTCAGCTAACCGTAATCGTATCAAAAAGACTAACAGAAACGTGGAGTGAAGTAGGTTCCGAATACCAAATCACCCGAAATTTAAGTTAATAAACACCTAATGCAGTGAAATGGCTAGAAACAACCTGGTTGCACGTAAATGGGGAAAGTACCTTCATTTGGACTTCGGTCTTGCAGTATCCTTTATAGGAAGAGCAATTCTTCGAGTCACATGGTTTTATATTCTACTGACCTCGATGAACATTGAATTGCTTGCATGCTCGCAGCATGTAGGCGTTGTGTTCAAAAAACTAATGGGTGAACGGAGTTTAAACCCCAGTACGGCTCCAGCAAGAGCCGATGCGGAATTCAGTAGTTCTTTCTGGTATGAACCAACCACAGCTAAGATTGAGGCCGACACGAATTCAACATCCGTCTAGCTTGCAGCTTTGACAAGATCCTGGTCTTTAAATAGCAGCGGAAACAGGCAACCAATGGATAACTATGTACTCGAATCAACGGCTGAAATTGTTGATGTGAAAATTTGGAGGTAAGGACAAATTGGCTTTGGATAAATTGTCAGCGGATAGATTAATGGGGTACGCATACATTAGATACGATAGCTCGAATGTAGGAAAGCCGACCAGTTCCAGACTGGGTTTCATCCGTGTTTCCCACAACCGATGGACCTTAGCTCGGTATCTTCAAGAGGGATGACGACAACTGCCAACGCAGCTGTTTACGAAATTCCGAACCCTTACATAAGTTGGCTTGCGGACCAGAACAATGACAGAATTAAAACCCGTAGAATCAAACTTCGTTCTCTTTCCACGATAGGAGGTGCACTGATCATATGTGCACTGATCTCATATCATACCGAATGATTGAGCAACAAGATAACCACCGCCAACCAACAATTTCGGTTTTCCTCAGCCCCTAAGGAGCCCTTGGTTCTGTAGGCAGGCCAGTTCTCCTACTTGAATAAGAAGTTACGCCACTGAAGTTTGTAAACATACTCTGTGATCTCTATCCCCACATTTCCGATCGTGTAGAAGATTTTATGGTAGTTAGTCACCAGCGTATTGTCACCGACGATGGCAATCGTCCGCGCATTCGCATTACTCATGATAACATGTGCGCTGCGTTTATTGATCGTTCACAGGATTGGTTTTAGCATGCGACTGCAATTTTCAGGCGGTAACAGAAGACCGTAATCAATTCGTTCGTGACGTTTCCACCACCGGCCTGCAATGGCGTCTAATTAGAAAGCGGCTCCCTGAGTACGCTTGAACTCAAAGTGGCCCCAGACATTTCCCGGCATTTGGAAATGGTTCAGAAGTAGCCCAGGCATATCTCGCAGCGAATTCTTGTGGGGTTCCTGTCGATGTAACTCTTTACGGAGGGACCAAGTCTCGAAAAGAAGTAGATAACAGTCAAAAAAATCAATCATTACACACGCCAAAGCGCTTATCCTCTATCATAAATAAACATCCTTATCCAGAAAATTTCATGTGTTACTGTCGTCCACACGCTTGATCTCGCCATCAACGTCATCACCATTATCAACAGTAGCACACCAGTGTCAAACGCTTGATCTACAGAGTGCTCACCCTCAGATACCACTACAAGTGTTGGAGGGGGATTTACGGCGTTTAAAGCCTGTGGGAATCCCTATCAATTCTGTCGTATTATTTGGGCTGGCATTTCGTGTTTTCAGCGGTCGGTCAGTAATTTTCCGAAAGCTAGAAGAGACCCCAAGCACATTGGCTTACGTCGAAAAAATGAGTTTGTGGTCTAAATGCCACCGAACATAAAAACCACCAGTTTCTGGAGATTGCAAGGAGGTAAGGATGTAAGAGGAAAAAGGTAATTGGAATGCTTCAAATAGGTCATCCCGGATACGAAGTGTCTTTTGGACTGGTCAAGCCAGATCCAAAGAGGCCCAGTGGTCCGCGGTCGTTGCTTCCTTCTCATACTCATAAATCACAACAAAGAATTGTGGTAATGTTTACCTATTAAGCCCAGTAGGTCTATCTACTCCCAGACAATGAACCATAATAACACAGTCCCTCTCCCAGAAGAATAGCCAAGGGCGTCTCGCCATTTCAGACACAAGTTCGAAAGCGAGTTCTATCACCGTTGACCTGTTGTCCGTTGTCAGCAGAAACAGATATATTCGATGTTGCAATAGCAGCAACTCTGAACCAGAACGATCAATATAATACCCCGTTTCTTGGGGCTACACTTCCGCAGAGAAGGAAGCCCAAAGACCCATCGAAGCTGTGCGCAGATGACGCTATCATCTCCTACGTGTGCCGTTCCAAATTATCACCGATCGGAGGTTCGTCGTTTTTAGGGGCGTGTGTATCAGGCCACAGTACGGGCCTCTTCCCGCAGCAGAACCCGGATACCCTCAGGTGTTCGAACACCGTTGTCTCAGAACCATGGCTCATGTAGGCTGATGTAGGCTAATGTAGGCGAATCCGTAGCGAGACGATGATAAAGCGAGTGTGCGGTTGTGCAACGGGCACAGATGAATGTGCCAAGCACCAAAAGCTGCGGTGATTTGGTCATGTTTTGCGCATGCCGAGTCATCGTTTGCCGAAGACTGCTGTTTTCCGTGCCCAATTCAGATTGGCGCAAGTAGGGAGGTGGCCGACCTCTGAACCAGTAGATGGGTATGAGAGATTACGAAAAGTCTGGGTGCTGTCGATGATACCCTCCTTCCCGGATGAGGACCGCGTAATACCCACCGCGCCTGGTTGGAGACGCTGCAAGAAATGGTCGACAATCGATGTAATGTTCTTGTCAGTTTCTATCCAGACTGCCTGAATGAGTTTCTGAAGACTTGGTCAGTGATTGTGGTAGGTTAGCACTACATCTCTTCCCCATTCACTGTTATTATTTCCCTCACAATAAGGCTTTAAAATAAAGTGTAGCTGTACGGCAACCAAGTAAACGCTGAACAATGATGTTGCGCTATCGACAATGATGACGATGCGTGCAATCTTTTCTTCAACGGAACCATTATGAGAGTTGTACGGCTCACTTCGTCACCCTATTGATGTTCAAATGACTCAAAAAATTCAGCTTATTTGCTTGACGATGTCAAACATACTATTCTTAACTGCTAGGCTTGCGTCGAAGCAAAACCATCACTTTTCCACCGAACCCATTTCAAGCTATCCAAACTGCTCATCCATTAGAGCAGATTACTGGCTACTCACAACAAATCAATCGCTGACGAGTATTCGTATTTTCCATATGCTTTTCCATGCCAAGGTATGACCCTAAGGCAACCATTGCTTTGGCAACTAAAACACATTTGACATCACCACTATCAGGAACAGTACCACAAGTGTTGACGCTGACGCTTCGTTGCCGTACAAACAAAACGTTTATTAAGACACATCTTAAGTCTTAAAGTGAAAAGAAAAAAAGAAAGGATGTGTAAGGGGTGTGGAGCTAGCCTACCGTAGGTATTCTGATCGTCATCATCATCAAAGACAGCAACATCAGTGTTGACACTGATGCTTCACTGCCGTACAACCATAAGGTTCGTCTAATTATATTTAAAGCCCTAGAGTGAAAAGAAGAGAAAAAGAGTGGGTGAGGGAGGGGACCTAGTGCTGGCCTATGTCAAGCGTTCTGAGGTGCCTACACCTCCAAGCGCTCAATCAGACAGTCTGGAAAGAAACTGACAGCACGAACGCCACTGACATCGATTAGCCGCCATTTCTTGCAACGTCTCCAGCCATGCACAGGCGGGGTCACGGGGGCCCCATCCTGGAAGGCGTACAACACCAACAACACCCAAACTCTTCGTGATCTCTTTCACGCCCTTCTGCCAAGTCATACGTTGTCCACCTCGCGGTTTGCGCCATCCTGAAGGAGGCACGGAGAACAACACTCGTCTCGGTAGACGGTGTTTCGGCATGCGTAGCACATGACCGAGCCATCGTAGTCGGTGGTGCTGGATGTTTTCCCCGATTGAAGTACCTGCAGCACAACCAAATACCCGTTTTCTAATCACCTCGTTACTAACACGCTGACGCCATCCAAAACCAGCCACGCTTCTGAGGCATCGGTGGTCGAAAACCTGAAGACGCCTCACATCATCTGTCCGCAGAGGCCATGTCTCGCACCCATACAACAACACAGCCCTTACTGTAGCCTGATACACACGACCCTTAAGATCTAGTGAGATGCCTTTTTGACGCCACAAGTGACGCAAATTAGCAAACGTGATTCGAGCCTTTGAGATTCTTGCACTGACTTCATCAGACACACTTCCGTCAGAGCTAATACAACTACCGAGGTATGTAAAATTTTCCACAACCTCCAGTGATTCTCCTTGAATTGTAAGGGGTATGTTCAAAGACTGCACGTTCTGAAGCATGACTTTGCACTTTGAAGGTGCAAGGCGCATGCCAAAAGATGGTATGATGGTGGTCAGTCTATTCAACAGGGCTTGTGCTTCGTTTTGGTCTTCAAAGATGAGGGCAATGTCATCTGCGTACTCCAGATCGACAAGGCTCTCACCAGCAACAATTTGAACACCGGGGTTTTGAAGACCCTCTGTAGACGACAATTCGACATGCGCAACAAACGGCCCAACCACCGCAGTTGATAGTGCCGGATGTTTTCTGCCATTGAAGCACCAGCTCAACAATCAAATACCCGTTTTCGAATTATCCCGTTAAGAATTGGTCGATGCCATCCGATACCAGCAACGCTCGAGACAACGGTGGTCGGAAACCTGAATATCCCTTACATCATCTGCCCGCGGCGGTCATGTCCCTCAACCACACAACAGTACATCAACAACACACAATGTAGCCTGGTACACACGATCACTGAGATTCATTGATAAGGCTTTTTGACACTACAAGTAAGGCAAAGTGGCAAACGCGAGTCGTGCCACAGAGATTCGTGTACTAACTTCATCAGTCGGTAGAGCATCAGACTTACTGTCGATGATGATGATGACTTCATCAGACACAATTTTATAGCTAATATAACTACCGATGTAAAAATCTTCACAACCTCCAGCGCTTACGCTTGAATTGTAAGGGATGCGTCCAGAGGTTATACGTTCTGAAGCATGACTTCGCACTTTGAAGGTTCAAGGCGCATGCCGAAAGATGGTATGACGGTGGTCAGTTTATTCAACAGCGCTTTGTCTTCGTCTTCAAGCATTGGGATGCTGTCGTCTGCACACGCCAGATCAACAAGGTTCTCACCTTCAACGATCTTAACACCGGAGTTTTTGATGACCTCCGAGTGTTAGCCCCATTATTTCAGCGATGACGAAGTTGAGCAAAAATGGAGGGTGGACATCACTTCAAAGAAGCTTTTATAGAATTCCTATAAACCCACAAGAACCCGGAACCATGTGAATATAAGGATTGGATTACGTCTACAAACTTCTGGGACGTACCCTGTTGAGCGAGCGCGGTTAGAAGCAGTGGCCGATCGCCAGAATCGCACGCACCCTTGGAGTCAAGAAACAGTAAGATTGTGGATTGCTTGTACATGTGGCGTTACTCTATCACCTGACGGAGTATGGAGATGGCCGACGCAGCCCCGAACCCGGTGGAAATGCTGCTTGATATTCATAAGTCAAGATTCCGCGTGCAGCCATTAGACGACGAAGAATAAATGACACCAGGAGCCTTGTCACAACGGGAGTCAAGGTGGCACGTTTTTGGTTACTATATTCACTGCGGGTGCCCTTTTTGAAGGTGAGCACTACTACCGACTCTTCCCAGTTGTGATGAGGGTCCCCTCTGCCAGATTAACCCAAATGGGTTATGCAGGTGCCGGGTGAGTACATCGTAGGCAAAGGGTCTTCGGGACAATGAGCGCGGTGATGCTTGAGTGAGGATGTACATACCAACACTTGTGAGGCACACAGTCCACGTATCCCTCAGAGACCGGAGGTCCAGATTGGAAGTAACGGGTGGCCAACTGAACTGCTGCTCGAAGCATTCTGCCAAACCGCCCAAACGGTATTCTTTGCTAAATATCGGAGTATCGTTGTGGTCCTTGATGATTTCACTGAGAAGGGACTTCCGAGGACCTGTCGAACGAATCAAGGGAGCAACCTGCGGACATTTCCAGCATTTTTTGCTTCTTCCAGTTCGAAGGACGCTTAAGCTCGATGACTCAACACAATACCCAATCCCGCGTGCCCAGCTTCAGCGGCTCTTGCATTACGGGAAGTGCGCAGCCGGAAAAGGGCAGATAGCGACGGGCCAGTCAACATAATTACACTACTTGCGCATTGGGTCATTGTCTCTGGCAGACAAAATGCATCAATGCGGAGGAAATCCAGATTACGAGCAAGAAAAGCTGGTGCTCTTGTAGCGGTCACTTCTTTGTTCCTTTAACCAACTTCGTTTACTTTGTCTAGTACATCCGTGCTCACTAGATCATGCGACTCCTTTGTTCCGAAAACACACAAATCACGTGACAAGCCCTGTCCCGCTCGCAACCTTGACCGACAAAAAGTCAGTTCCCGTCTTGTACGCATCGGAACGATTCTATGTATTATACACACGTCAAACCTTTCTATATATAGGAAAACACAACAGTCACCACAGACATACGCGCGCGCAGGCGGCAGGGAGTCAGTCAAACTCCACAAGTCCACGGACAATTACGGAACACGTGTAGCAGCTTTAGTGCGGAGAAGACACGTTCCCCCGTCCGGACTTTCACCCAGGAACTCTCACAAACGATAAGTTCCCCTTTCGACTTACTCTACCTTTCGCACTGCATTTATTTTATCAAGGTGCAACTAGTAACCGTATTCTACTCTCTATCATAGTAAGAACTGTTATCAGTGCATATACCTTCTGAGTCATATTATGACTGTCATAACCAGTGCACTAATACTCGGCTTGCTTATGAGTGCGAACATTAAATGCAGCTAAGAAGACCGGACGCTGGGGTTTGAAAATTGATTCTGACGTGCTTAGAGTCATTATTTAAGACGGAAGTGTAGAATTTGCCACTAGTCAGACCTGAAAAGACAGTAATCACAATGGGGTGCAGTAAGGGTGAGGGATTACGTGAAAGCGTAAGAGAAGCATCTTTTATGTCCGCCGAGTTAGCCTCTCTTCAACATTTACACGGACAGAGGGTGGTCGAAACACGGCCAACATCTCTAGGGCAACGGATGGATTGAGGGAACCAATAGGAAATTGTAGAAGCGTTAAACTGGCTCTGGAGTTACACTGCCTACTGACAGAACACTGCGAAGTAGTCCTGCAGGATACACTCCACTCCGCTCACTCCTTACTATGCACTGGGACAAAAGCAACTCTTCACGAGCGACTATTCTGCACAACCGGACGTCCATTTCATGTGCCGTTCCCAAACCGGCGCGCTAGTCCAGTGCTTATGCCCTTGTGTTCGCTGTTCCAAGCCCCAAGTGCTTTTCAATGAAGTGGGACAAACCAGCGTATTCCTGGCTTTACAAATAGAAAGGGGAAAATCAGTCAGTCAGCTAACAAACCGTCGTCATCATCATCATCGACAGCATGACATCAGTGTTCAACACCGATGCTTCGCTGCCGGAAACCTTGTTGTGAAGGAAAGAATAAAGGTGGGTAGGGAAGGGACTTAGTGCCAGCTTACTGCAATCATTCCGAGGTGCCTACACCTCCAGACACTCATTCAGGCAATCTGGATAAAAACTGACAACAACATCGCCACTGACATCGGTTGGCAGCCATATCTTGCAGCGTCTCCAACCAGGCGCAGTGAGGATCACGCGGTCCCCATCCCCGAAGGCGAGTAGCGCCGACCGCACCCAAAAGTTTCGTAGTCTCTTTCATACCCCTCTGCCAGGTCAAGGGTTGGCCACCTATCGGCTTCCGCCACGAAAAACAGCTCTCTTCGGCAAACGATGGTTAGGCATACGCAACACATGTCCCAACCAACGCAGCTTCTGTTGTTGAACACATTCTTCAATGGAAGTACCCGCTGCACAACCGAAAACTCGCCTTCTAATTGCCTCGTTACGGATTCGCCGACACCAACCCACACGAGCTATGGTTCTGAGACAACGATTGTCGAACACCTGAAGACGTCTCAGTTCCGCTGCTCGAACAGGCCAAGTCTCACAGCCATACGAGAGAACAGCCCGCACTGTAGCCTAATACACGCGTCCCTTGAGATTCAGGGATACACCAGTTTGACGCCATAGGTGTCTCAAATCAGGAAACGCGACTCCAGCCTTGCAGATTCGTGCATTGACCTCATCCGTCACACTACAGCTGTAGCACCCTTACGGTGCCTAAGCGCCATGCCACCCGAAGGAAGCATCAGGACTGGGATACTGCCATGTTGCCCAAGCATAGACAGGGGAAGTCGAAAGGTAGCGGTCGCGTCCGAACCACGAACCTTCCTGTCAGTAAATTCGCTCTCGCTCCTGTCACACTACGATCAGAACTAATACAACTTCCAAGATACGTAAGACGCTCAACAACATCGAGCGTCTCTCCCTGGATTGTAGGTGGCGCGTTTAGTGACTGTAAGTTCAGGAGCATGACCTTACACTCCGTGGGTGCAAGGTGCATACCAAAGGGCGGGATAACTTTGGTCAGTTCATCCAAAAAGGCCTGCGCCCTCTCCGCCTCTTCGAAGATGAGAACGATGTCGTCTGCATATTCCAGATCGATAAGGTTTGTGTCAGCTGCTATCTGAACACCTGGGTTTTGGAGACCTTCCGGCGTTCGTCTCATTACTTCATCGAACATGAAATTGAATAAGAATGGAGAGTGTGGGCATTACCGGCGGACACCGCTGTGTAAGGGAGATTTTGCAGAACTCTCCTAACAAACCGTACACCAATGAGGTTGCTACAGCGACGCGTTGGAGCTGATGGCTATCATGGCTATCCTTTGTGTTCACATTGTCGTTTCGTATTAACCATGCATTCGCCTTCACTTTCAGCCTATGTACGTTTGTTCTTGGACAAGTAAAGTTCTATTCATTCTACGCTGCTCAGTCTTGTTCTCGCGCACAATTGGGATCGATACTCCATCCGTAACAATTTACTTATCTAGGAATACAATGGAACCGTTACTGCGACAAGTGTTTCGACACGGATACAAATTTTCCAGACGCCACAACGCGTTGAAATCATTGGTTACGAACCTTCCAAACGTTTCTGGGCACTGTCGAATTGCCTAATCTAAAACAAAATCGAAACCTTGATCCATTTTGTGGATGCACCTGTATACGTTTACATCGCTGACTCTCACGATTACGAATCCGCTATCGGCACACTTGAAACGCTGTACGTTCGTCCTAAGAGTATAATTTACGCTCGTCATCATCTACAAACTCGCAAACAAGACACCAGTCAAGACGTTGATCAGTTTGGCGAAAAATTGTGATTTCAAGGCGGTGTCCGCCACTGACCATCAAAACGAAAGTGTACGCGATGCTCTGATCAACGGACTTCAGTCTGCCACCATCAGAGAGGCTTCTGGCTCAAAATGAACTCACTCTCTATGAAGCACATGAATTGGCTAGGTCATTAGAATTAGCCCACAAACAAGCTCAGTCATACTCGCATAACCAACCGGTATCATTTTCGGCAGCTGCAGAACCTTCACAGACATCTACGGTTACCCCTTCACACTCAATCTCTCCTGATTCCACACCTTATCTCTCGTCAATCAATTCTCAGATTGTTGAAGTTCCCGATACGGAACTTCGAGTGACGCGTAGGTTCGACAATCCCGAATATCAAAAGGAAGAATTGGGTTCGAAATTCTACGGTACTATTTACACAAAGGTAAGCAAATGTGTACAACAAACCTCAATTGTTCACGTTCGTGGCGTCAACAAGTGCACAGGTCTGTCACTGACCGGCACAGTTCAGTGTCAACGTCCGCACACCAAACAACGGCGAGCAGAATGATGGCTCAGTAGTGTGAGTTGCGGTCGTCCCTTCCGACGACAGTCTCGTGACTCTCATTGGCAGTGCGATCACATGGAACAAGTCAAGGCAGGCTCAGCAAACGGGATACGAACGCGCATGGGTAAGTAGGTCAGCGCGCACATTCACACACAGACATGACACAAACATGGTAACACACAAGTGTCAGACGGGATGGCCTCTGCGGCAAGGTGAGTGGCGGGTACGGATAAGCAAAACAACTGGAGATAAAAAGTACATAGGCGGAGTAAGCAAATGAATGGGGGAATTATCATAAGGTCAAGTTAGATTCAACACAGACGTTATTTTTGCCGTCGTTCCAGGCATCCACGATCCAAATGCCCCGCAAGAGAAGCAGTTTGTAAATCATGTGGCAAAACAGGCCATTTTCAGCGTGTTTGTCGATCCAAATCTGTCAAAAAACATTCAAATTGCACGACAGATTCTGTCTTATCTTCCCTGTTGACTGCTGCAGCCCCGAACTGCTTGTCCCGCACGGTGACCAGCATAAAGGTAAACGGAATATCGCTTCAGGCTCTCATAGACACAGGAAGTTCGGGCAGTTATATCTCCTTTGGTAGTTCGTACACATGGCTGGAAGATATATGCTAACGATTCCGTGATTACCATGGCATCTACCTCTCTGACGTGTTCAACTAGCCGCTACTGCAACGCAACCATCGATTACAGGGGTACTGTTTACAAAAAAATTAAACCGTTGGTGTTAACCAATCTATGTATTGACGTGCTGCTAGGCCACGACTTCCTTGGTCTACACAACAAAGTTGAAATCACATTCGGTGAGAACCGAGGTCCATTCACCCTTTGCGGTCTAGCTGCTGCTACGGTTGAGTAACCTCCTCTTTTTGCTAACCTCTCACCATATTGCAAGGCTACCGCCACGAAATCACGGCGTTATAACCCTGATGATGAAAAGTTCATCTGCTCTGAAGTTAGCCGACTATTGGATGAAGGTATAATTGAACCTTCGAATTCTCCCTGGAGGGCTCAAGTACTGGTCAAGAAAAATTCAAACCACAAAAGACGCATGGTAGTGGACTACAGTCAAACCATTAACCGGTTCACATACCTAGACGCTTATCCGTTACCGCGACTGGATAAAATGATCGAAGAAATTTTCCGCCATGCTGTCTTTAGCACCTTAGACCTGTTGAGTGCTTACCATCAAGTTCCAATCAGTGAGAAAGACAACCCGTATACGGCTTTTGAAGCAGGCGCAGAACTGTTTCAGTTCCGTCGTATTCCTTTCGGCGTTACCAACGGAGTAGCGTGCTTCCAACGTACTATTGACCATATAATCAAGTCTGAGAACTCAAGTGGCACCTACGCCTACATCGACAACGTCACTATTTGTGGGACTAACCAAAGTGAGGATGACCGGAACCTCAAATCTTTCTATGAAGCTTTCGCCTTCGCTGTCAGCTTATGTACGTCTATTCTTAGATAAGTAAAGTGCTATTCATTCTACGCTATTCAGTCTTGTTCTCGCGCACAACTGGGATCGATACCCAATCCGTAACAATGACCCAACCTCTTCACAGACAACAAATGAGTTTTGTTGTCCTATATGGCAGGAAGTGACAGCTACGCAGTTAAGGTTTGTCTCGTCCCGCGGTAGGCATCCGGGAAGACGCTGGATAACAACGCAGCTCAGTTGATCGGTGAGGTATCTCAGACTTCGTTGCCAAGTCTTGGACTGACCGCCTCTAGGTCGTCTCCATTCGACACAAGACTGGAAGAAGAGAGCTCTACGAAGCAAACGTCCCGCTAGCACACGAAGCACATGACCTAAACCGTCTAAAGTGTGGAGTGTGACCAGCTGATCCATCGAGGGAGAGTGACATCTCCCGAAAACCATCTGACGTACCTCAACAGTACCGATCTGATGTTCCAACCAGCCCCACGCACTGATTCCGACGCACTGATGGTCAAACACGGAAGTCTTTCACGCGTAGTGGTCACGTATCCGATCCACGAAGCACGACAGATTGGACCGCGGAATTGTACACTCTATCCTCGATAGTCAAGCTGATGTCACGTCGGCGCCACAAATGCTGTGCATTAGAAAACGCTGTCTTGGCCTTCCCAATTCAGCAAGTGACTTCGTCTCCACCAGTCCTCCGGGACTAATGCAGCTGCCAAGGCAAACGAATTTATCGACCACATCGATCGGTTCACCTGAAACCATGAGGCTATGGTTTGATTGCATCTAATCTTGCGGTGGCAGTCCACATTTGACAGATTCGAAGCGCATACCGAACGGTGCAGCAGAAGTATTCAGGTCATATAAAGTAGTTTACATATTTGAGGAGTCTCATCCAAGAACAGCAACATCGTCGGCACACTCAATGTCCGTGGGCGAACGCCCCAGGATTATCGTTGTAGGCCGCTACAGAACAATCAAGCAGCGAATAGATTACGAACTCAAAGAGGAAATGTGACAAACGGTACCTTTGTCAGACACCACTGGATGTAGTGAACTCAGGAGAGAATGGTCCGCAAAAACCCAAGCGTCTACAGGAGGTGCGAGGAGACTTTATGAGGAACAGGAATTAGAACGAACACCCTTCATCACCAAACACCGCCTCATTTGATGACAATCAACACAGTGGAAGCAGATCTAAGTTCGAGAAAACCTCTCGCTGTTAATCCTCGGATGGAGTGACGTAGTTCTGACACGTACCGCAAAGTGATGATCAACGCAACCAGGGTGAAAATTAGCTGAATTCCCGCGAATCTGATTCCCCCGGTGGTGGACCAACCTATGTAAAATAATACAAAACAGCACCTGGGAAGTTATGCCCAATAAAAATCGTTCAACTGTAACACCCTTTCGGTGCCTAGCTGCCATGCCACCCAAGAGAAGTAAGATGGCGGGGATACTGCCAGTTTGCCAAAACCTAGACAGGGGAATTCGAGAGGCAGAGGTCAGGTTCGAAACACGGACCTTCCAGTCATTAAATTCGCGCCCTAACCACTGAGCCATCCCGCCCACTAAACTGACGCCCTGGTTGTTTTCCCGCGAAGTCCCTTCACCATTTTTGAATACGGGAATCGCAACCTAAACGCTCTATTCATTGAGCATTCTTTCCTCACCCCAGATATTTTGGAGTTTAGTCGTCAGGTTAGCCACGGCAGACTCACCACCTTTGCAGAGAGCGAGATGCAAACTATCTGGACCAAGTAGTTTGTTGCGTTGAAGCAATGAAATTGCACATTAGAGTTCTGGCGAGATGGCTCAGTGGTTAGAGCGCGAATTTACTGACCGGAATGTCCGTGTTTCGAACCCGACCTCTGCCTCTCGACTTCCCCTGTCTAGGCTTGGGCAACCTGGCAGTATCCCAGCCCTCGTGCTTCCTCCGGGTGACATGGCAATTAGGCGCCGAAAGGGTGTTACAGCTGAACGATTTTTTTTCTGTTGACCATGGTGGACCGGCATCCATGATCCAGTCGTTTTCATTTGGTCCTTCCAGAGGGTAAGTTGATAGGACCCAGCTGAACTGTTCTGTGAATAAACTGTCCTAACTTGTGTCATTTTGAACATTTTAGTCTCACATGACGCGCTCCACTGTTCGTAATCCTTCCTCATTCCAGACATTTTGGAGTCAAGTTGTCATGCTAGCCGCGGGGACTCATAACCTTTGAAGAGTGCAGAATGCAAAACGTCTGGACCAGGTGCTTTGTTGCGCTTCAGCAATGAAATTGCACGCCGGGTTTTCGTGGTTGAGAGGTAGTGCATATCGAGAGAGAGCGCATATCTTCAGAGGAAATTCCCCATAATTTGATGCTATTATCACGTGCGGTGTGCAACCGAAATAACGGCAGCTCGATGTAATATTTGTCATGACATGGCAGCTAAAGATCGATATGTATTACTGGTGTGTTCCTGGAAATGAGTAATTTTGTCACAGCCAGGAACGCCGAATAAAAGTAAACTGCCCCTGAGATGTTCTTGCACGTGGGTTAGTTTGCATTGCCTCTGACCAGCCGACGCGGGTTACCGCGTGAATCGACTTCCGATCAAAACGCCCCTATATACAGCACACTGAGGCATCATTCCATCTACGAAAGGGGGCCCCATACGTAGGTTTCTACCTTTGTGCATACTGCCATGCAAGTTCCAGGATCTCATCAATGTTAGTTTTCGAGACCGCCGTTGCATAAGCGTTTAACGTAAACGTAACACGTAGTCGACATTGGTAAGGCGCCGAAACCCACTCCTCATTTGAGTCTGAAGTCTGACGCTTTACGCGGACCCCAAGCAGCAGCATGTGTCAATTAGCTCCACTTCGTCGATAATCGGTGACCGTATGGTTGAAACCCCTCGTACTGACCACCTAATCAAACGATAATATCCAAGTTAGTGCAGTGGTTAGAGCGCGAATTTACTGACCGGAAGGTCCATAGTTCGAACCCGACCTCTGCATCTCGACTTCCCCTGTCTAGGCTTGGGCAACCTGGCAGTAGCCCAACCCCCGTGCTTCTCTCGGGTGGCATGGCAGCTTGGCGCCGGAAAGGTGTTACAGCTGAACGATTATTATTATTATTATTATTATTATTATTATTATTATCATCATCATCATTACCATTATCATTATTATTACTACTATTGTAAGTCGGAATTCAGTCATGTTTTGCGTGGGGAGGGATCACACCGAAAACCGATTACACGTGTTTGTCCATTAGTTTTGGTGCGCATACTTTCAGTAAATTCGATACACACATAGTAAACGATTACCGCAAAACTAACCAGGGATTTCGGTCGCTCTCTACACCCAGCCCATTTTACGCGCCCTGCAGGGGCCGGTGCGTAAAACAAGATTGCCCTTGAACTTTCAGTGACCCCCAGTCGCACACTGTCTTCAGTCCAAGGATTGTCCAGCAGAGTATAGCAATAAGTTCAGTAGGCTTTTAATTGAGTACTTGCCAAAACAGCAAGTAACCCGCTGCGATAAATGTGGGCTCTAAATTGTGCGCACTAGTAGCGGCCCGATTCAATAAACAGAAATACTCGCATTTGACAAATCCAGATTAATAAATTTCGCCTAATTTATAGTTAGGAAGGATAAGTGGTTTAAGCCATGCCTAAACCACCTGCGGTAGTCTCAATAGAAGGCTTCACTTGACGCAGCTTCAATCGGAAGTCGATTCGGCAGATAATCGAATCCAACCCCTGGAGTGCTGGAGAGAGAATTTGGAATTGGTTGCTCACTTAAACCAAGGCAACAGTGGTTGAAGGAGATCAAGAGGGCGTGGTAAACTAACAGTTGGAAAACTTCTGACTGCTGACTTAGGTAAGACAAGGAAGCATACACAATTTGGCTTTGTAACACGATTTCAATGGATACCAGTGTGCAGAATGAACAACATGAAGAATGTACAACGTGAAAACACCTCATGTTTTAATGCCTGACATGTATGTCCAACAGCAGGGAACCGGAAGCTTGCCAATAACCGTAAAAAGCACCCGACACTGCTGGCAGTGTCAGGTTGTCCTTCGTCTTCGGTGTTGGCGTTGGGGGGCACAAAATGGTCAGTCAGATCTGATATGGTATGATAAATACGGGAGGTACCGTGGGGGCTTCGGAACGAGCCCGGCCGGTATTCGAAATTTGGGATACTATGGGCTGTCTCTCAACGGAGCTCTATAATTTAGTAATCAAGTTCGTTCGGCTACCTGGGTGAAGAGCGGAAACTTTTGACGGAACTAACAAAGGTGATGAGGCAATGTGTCCCGCAGAACCGCCAAACTCGGTGGCCTAAGGGTGTGCTGTGAACAAACGGCCCACACAATGTCAGGATGCCTGGAGTACCGTGGTTTGTAAACAGTAATTCGGTCAACGGGACTGAAGTGGCTTACAGGGCAGTACTCCTTATGTATACAGAATAGGTGCCAGAATAAGGTCCCAGTGATGCTGGTAAAGTAATCCACCAGAATTTTTCCGACAGAGGTATGATTGCTTAGCTAGACACCGAAATTTACTGAGTTGCGAAAAAATGCTGGCAGATTAGAGTGATTGCTGGTCTGAGCACATACGCAACAAAATGTAACATTTTGGCACAATAAGTGTTATTCTAATTGCAAAGGTTTTGCAGCTAAGATCATTAAAAGGCTAAGGAGCCCCGAACTTGCAAGCAATGACGGACAGGCAACAAAATATTGACATCAGTTACTGAAGAATGAGCAGACCTTGAGTAGGAGCGAAACAGGAGGAAACGAGCAGCAAGGAAAGAAAACGGCGTTATAATAAACAGGCGTAAGTCACGTTACTCATGAGTTACTCATGAGCTTTTGTCCGCGAAAGCTCAAACTTGAGCGACCATTCACGATCTATGGAGAAAAAAGATTCCTATGGTTGCAGCAGGCGTCCCGCCAGACAAAGCTGAGGAGTTCAACGCAGTTACTTAGAACTTCGACAATATCAGGTATGGACGACCTGGTTGGCTGTTATCCACTCCACCTGGCCCAATGAATCTACAACCACAGGGATCCCAAATTGGACAAAAAAATCCTAAAAGATCCCGCTGCTCAGAGAATTGCACATCCCAGCACAATGACCTTTTATGTGACGTCCGTTACGAGGCTGTCCGAAAGCCGAACTATGTCAGGCCAATGATGGCATGGCACTGCCATACCCAGTTTGATAGCGTACCCGCAACTATTCCCTTCCAATTCTCGACTGTACCCTCCCGCCAACTCGTTCTATTAACTGCAAATACGAATAAGCTCCCCACCTGGTCCCAGCTGCCTGCATGATCTGTTCATTCCAAACTGCTGAACCTGTGGTTCGAATTTAACCATTTCGCTCGCGTTCTGGCACGTGTGTTGGCACCATCTCACTCTTCCAAGGAACTATTATGCCCTGCTTCACAACAGTGACACCAGTGAGTCTCTACAGTTTCACTGTACACCATGATCCTGAGGTTCTTGTTGCCATCTATGCGTTTTGCTACTTCCTACACTTCATCATCCCCACTTACGCTTTTTGTAACCCTGGCCATGAGCTCAACAGTCCAAGGTCAGGAGGCCTCAGCGGTGGTTTTAGGTTTTAGTTCAACTTGACCGGCTGGATGACGCCAACTATGCTGCTTCACCAGATCTGATGTTCTGATTCCTCATTTTCAACCATTTGCACTCTTCTTGTCATGTGTCAAACAGGAAGCCTCTTGTTTTGCCCTCCCTCGCTTTGTTTTTGGCCCGCCACCTTCAAATCCTACCGACCTGATTTTGCTCGATGTTCTCTCCAAAAAAATCATAGTAACTGCCTCCCTGCCCGTGCCGATTTAGTGATGACCACGTCTACATCGGATAACGCCCCCCGCCTATGACGCTGTCCCTTTTCCCAAAATCCCTGTACCCACAATCCCCGCCAGTCATGCCTTTATTCTGACTGCAACCTGATGATCACGCCTGACGGCATGCCACCCACAAGTTGGGAATAAACATTATTATTATTATTATAGTCGGAACACAAAAGAAAAATGACCGCTGTTCACCTTTGATCCACAGGGGAACTCAACATTACTTTTAGATATCGATAGCTATTGCGAGGGCCGTGAGATTCGGAAGCTCCAAAGAAAGCTATTGCGAAATTCATGCTACTGATTAAAAACTGCCATTTGATGGGTCACCCGTGATGAATTTAAAGCCATCAACATCTGCCCAAGTCTTCACTGCCCCACACTTATAACCGAATTATGTGGTCATCCGCATAAAGTAAGCAGTCCAACCGGCAGGTCCATGTAGAATCTTTAATAAATGATTCGAAGAGTCCGGATCCTTGGATGGAAAGTTCCGGCGTACCAGTTGTCGGTGAGACCAGGAAAGAGCATTTGTTTGTCGCAATGTGCGACCCTCTTGAAAATCAGCAATCCAATGGTGGAAATTTTTCACAACTCAAACCTCCCGTTGTTTTTGGAGGGTATGCTGGACAGGATGAACGGCTCAGGGGCTCACCATCAAAGTCAAAGCAGCGGCCCGCGAAGTCGCCTTAATTAAGCCAAAATCTCCCCTGACTTTGTGAATTACAGAACAGTCATGACCAACTAGATATGGGGGTGAGGTTAGGGAAGGCTTCTCTGGCACGATGGGTGAAGCTTGACTTGGTGGAGATTTCGACACGAAGTTAAGTGCCTGGGTTGGAATACGTTTTTTGACATCAAAATGGTTAACCACTGGATTAACCTTATACTGGCGATACAGGCCAGTAACGTTGTTATTTCAAGCTCCAATTTAATATGAGCTGGGCTGTGGTACCCATCAGCCTAGTTTAAGATATCCGATTCTTCGCGTTCGCCTGGGTCTAACTAATTTCATTGATGTTTTCGACTGTCACCCCCTTTTCACCGGTTTTATAATTATACCTGCTCCGAAACTCTGCTCTCTAGCAAGCCGTCTATCGAATCTAACCTTACATCACGATACTTCTCCCTTCGCCTACTTACTCTGCTTGCGTAGTGTTGACCTTTACAAATTTTTCTCCCATTTACTGACCCTTCACCTTGCCTCAAAGGCCACCACAACTCCACTGCTATAATGGAACGTGTTTGTCACCTACCTACTTGTCCGTGCGTGCTCGCGCCCCGTCAGCTGAGCCTGGTCTGGCATATTCTGTCGTAAAATTTGCGTGGTTGCACCGCCAGTCCGAATCATGAGACCGGATTTGGAATAAGCGACACCACTGAGGCAACAAGCCGCCCACCGCGCGAAACCTGACGCTGCGCTGTTCCAGTCACCGGCGAGTTCGCGCATTTGTTTACACCACAAAAGCGGATGGTCGAGGCTTGTTATAATAATATCAATTCCCAGTTGGTGGGTGGTATGCCGTCAGGCATGGGCATATTGTCACAGTTAGAATAAAAGCATGGCTGTCGACTTTTGTGGGTACGGGGGATTGCGCTGAAAAGGGACGGTGACATAAACAGTGGGCATCATCCGATGTGGACGTGGTCACCCCTGAACCGGCATGGGCAGGAAAGCGCAGTTACCAATGCTTTTTTGGGGGAAATAGCGAGCTGAAGCAAGGTCAGATCGTTAGGCTTTGAAGGTGACGGGCAAAAAGAAAACGAGGGAGGAAAAAACAAGAGGCATCCTATCTAACACATGACAAGAAGAATGCAAATTGCGGAAAAGGAGTAACCAGAACAACGGATCTGGTGAAGCAGCAGATTTGGCGCAACCCAGCCGGTCAATCTGAACTTTGCTTACCTTTGTGTAGATATTACAGCATGTTTTCCAACCTACCCATTCTTCTTTGTTCCCGATTGGGAAAAACAACTGACTGCGAACACACTTGAATGTGGTGCCTAACCAGTGGCATCCACTCATGCGCAAACTAGCACATCTGACTCGGGATCCCCGTGGACAGTTCTGCTGTTGCATCGCGCTAAGCTTCACGGGGGTTACAGGCTGGAAAAACCGAACAGTAATGTGCTTGCTTGACTTTCTGGCACCCGCGTAAGACCAAAATTGACGGCGAGTTCAGGTTATTTTCCAGTCACTTCAGCCATAACCCTGATTCCCCTAATACTGGTGACCTGCAAAACGTCCCTAATCTTTTTGGTACCGTTTTAAGTCACTCAAACCGAAGCGTGTTATCCTCAGTCAAGACTGCCGTCCCTTTTGAATTAGTGTATGACCGACACTACTGCACATGGAGTTCTCGAATGAAAAGGAAATTATCTGGTGCGACTTTGCAAACCCAAATAAAGGGGCTATCTATTAGGTAGATCATTGCATTTTGTATAAAATAAGAGGTATTGACAAGTGGGGCTACTCAACTGCAGAAATGAGATGTGCGACGCAGGCTGCGGGATCAGCTGCTCTCCGGTTGCGGCCGCATCCAGGGTGACTGTTTGAACTCTGGGAAAATGTCTTTTAGGTATCTGGCCAAAACCCGTGTTCAATGTGATCCGTTCGCACTTTACCACAGGCAATTAATTCATCTGATGTTTGATTCGATGTTTTTAAGCAACTATCCTTCATTGAAATTGCGCAATATACGCGCAGTATCGTAGCCATTCCGTTGATAAGTTGGTTGTGGAGATGGTTGTAACCGCAGAAGGTTGAAGCTGCAGAAGGTTGTGGCTTTGTCACTATCTCACAACCAAAATCCATCTAATAAAGCGGCCTGGGCGAGTAACCAGGTTCCACCTTCTGGTGTTATCAGCGTATCCGAACTCCGCCAGGCAATTGATCGTTTGATAAAGATCACGCAGTCCGGCCATTTTGCGCTGGAATTACATGCGGTTGACACATCTGTACTATATGTGAAGCATCCAAGCAATCGGATTCAAAACGGCAGCTAGCGAAAGTTGTCACCTATCTTGAAAGATGGTGTATTGTGCGCAGGGGGCAGACTTAGTGACTCAAACTACGGTTGGTCAATAAAACATCCAGCGCTCCTTCCGATCCGGCGCCCTTCCAGTGTCTTGCTCGTACATCACTTTCACGAAGCCGAACGGCACTACAAAGTATCGTGGGTCTTCGCCTTTATCCGACAGCGACGTTGGATTTTCAACGGAACCGGCGCCGTTAAACGAGTGATCGGTACAGTTTGTCCGCACAGACCGGTAAACAGATGATGGCTCCATTACCGGCAGACAGAGTAGAGGATTGGTGTCCCTCCAAGTGCGTGGGAGTGGACCACTTTGGACCATTTAATACCAAACGGGGGCGTTCACAGGAAAAATACTATAGCTGTATCTTTAGCTGTTCAAGCACTACAGCAATTCATCTGAAAATATCAGCCAACCTGCCGACCGACTCATTCCTGTAATGTTTGATGCGATTCGTTGGTAGACGCGGGAAGCCCACCGACATCTATGGTGTTAATGGTACGAACTTCGGTGGAGCACCAACAGAATTTCGCGATGATATAAAACGACGGTGTCAGTGTATATTATTGGACCGATTTTTGACTATGGATATACGGTGACACTTTATTCCACCAGCAGCTAGCCACCGCGGTGGCGTGTGGGAGCATATAATCAGGTCGGCACGACGTATTCTCGTATGTCTATGTAAGGAACAGTGTTTGACCGATGAACAACTGAACACGCTCCTTACACAGTCGGAGCAGACTCCGGATAACTGAACTGTAGTCCCGCTATCATGAGACAACAACAATTTCTAGCGGCTTACTCCAAACAGTCAACGTGGAGAATTTGGCGGGCGGTGTATCGTCCATTTCTTTGACACTCGAAATTTTCCACGTTTTTCCTGTCCCTATTTGTAACCCTCGCTCCACTTTTGTGTTTAGTGCGTGTGTATGAACTGGAGTTCCCTTGTCCCTACCACTTTATTCATTTGACCTTGAGGTCATCCGGCCAATTTGTTGCTGACCTTATGCACGTGTGACTGTCTCACGTGGGAGCCTGGTTGCTCATTTGGATCGTAATTTAATAGTCCAAGTGGACCATTTGTTGTGGACGTGTACCAACTATCGCATGTTTGTGAATTGATGTCTTACGTTGGTAGTACCGTATAGCAACCCAGATCCGACCTTGTTTTGCCTTCCCGGAGGTTCTGGTATTACGCGTTACTCGAAGGCACCGTTTGGCTGTTACACAGGCCTTGTGTTTTCTTGCGAGTTAGATGCACTGACGTGTAGAGAAAGTTTGGCACAGTCTTCTCTCAGCTGCTGCACCGTGGCGCATTGAAGTGACTCTATTCCTCGTAACCAATTTGTGGCGTTTTCTGTCAGCAAAAAGACAGTTGTTGACGAAGCCAGGCGACCCAAAATTTCTTGACTAAGCTCACCTATGAAGAACGGATGAAGTGACATCTCAAAACGCCAAAGCATTAAAAAATTCTGCGTTTTTTGTACCACATTACTAGTTCGTTCACCTCGGTTTACATGCTCACTTAAATTTTCAACCTTCGGTGGTGGCCAACCACTACGATACTATGGGCATACCTTCATCGGTGAAAGGGAATGCGAACACGTTTTTTTGTGAGCACGGGGGTGGAAGCAAACGGAAAGCATTGCGCTTTGTAAAACTTTGATTTGGTTTGGCAGCGACGGGGACTTTTTCATTTGGACGTGCAAAAATGTTTTTTTGGCTAGATGCTCGTCCACAAGCCTCTTCAGACATCTCCAGTCGTATCCACTAATAAAAGGCTGTGGGAAGATGCTTCCAATTATACCAGTAAAGGAATTGGAGGGATGTGCCACAAAAGCCCATATCAAAACTTATTCAGCGGTATCTGAATTTTCCCTGTTAAATGGCGTGTACCTCCACTCAATTAGATGAAAGTTTAGGTAAAACAGCCCTTTTGAGGTACGGATTTGCAGGTGGTTGTTCGCTTTTTCTTCTTTTGCACATACGTTAGGCCCACTAGTTCCCACGATCAGGTCTCTTCTCGATGGCAGCACACCAATAGAACGGGTCGCCATCATACCCACAAGGTATATGTGCACACCGTTTTGATAATAACGGTAGCACAAATCTGGAAAACAAGCCGGTTTTGCATTGGTTGGAGCACCAGTCTTCTCACAGCGGCCACTCTCAACCAACTGACGCAGCGGTTCATACGTATTACCACAGGGAGGGCCAACCATATTGTCCAATGTGTCTGTATTTGAGTCTGCCCAGCACAAGGCTTCATGATCAAGGCTTTATGAATTTGCATAGCGCCAAATGGAAGTTCTTCACAGACGACCCATATTCCTGGTTATGATGGTAAGTCTATTTAGTTACGCTTAATAATGATAATGATAATGATGTTTATTCCCAACTAGTGGGCAGCATACCTTCAGGCATGATCATAAATTTACAGTCAGAATAAGTTCATTTCTGGTGGGGTTTGTGGGTACTGGGAATTCCGTGGAATAGGGACGGCAACATAAAGAGTGGGCATTAATCGAAGTAGACTTGGACACGCCTGAGGCGGCATGGGTAGGGAACCAAAATTACGAGGGCTCTTTCTTATGGGGAACATATCAGATGAGACAAGGTACGATGATTAGGATTTGAA